>OLKM01001184.1:145396-160396 GCA_900291075.1 Melanogrammus aeglefinus | reverse complement strand
ATGGACAACGTTTGTTGACAGCTCGTTTCTCTCCGGGATGAGAGTTCGGAAGTAACTTCTGGGACTTTGGGCATAAGGATATCGCAAGTGGATCTCCATCGTTATTTGATTCATAGTTATTAGTCTGTTTGGTTCATCACTAGACTTTCGCATATCCAACAGGAGAAGACCGCGTTGAGATCCTATCTGGATTAAACCTGGATCTACCGTCAATATTCATGAAGCGATTATTTTTTCTCACTTTAATATGAGGATGAGGAGATCGGGATCAGTTTATCTGTGAGTAAAGCCACTAAACATCATCTGAGCTGAAACACATTAATTGCTACAAAATGAAGAAACATTAACATTCAGGCTAACACGTTTGTCTCCTCCAGGTTCATCCAGTTTGTGGCCATCTGCTTTTACGCACAGGTAACGCACATTACGCACAGGTAACGCACATTACGCACAGGTAACGCACATTACGCACAGCCCTGATCTTACATTTAAATGTGCTCTTCCCATCTAAAGCCCTGCAACTTGTTCAATCACAATGAAAACATTTTACTTTGAATTCTGTTCAATCACAACCCCCACATCTGTAAAAGAGGTAAAGAGGTGAGGCGAGCTGAGGGCTGATGGATAGACCAGGTGTGGGTGTCGCAGCGCTGGAGTAGAAACACCTTCAGGGGAATACTCCGGGAGGAGAGGTGAAAGATCAGAGACACTGGGGTGATGGAACCCTGCTGGGGCGAGCAGGGCCACGATGTACTGCTATATTTAAAACCTTATTTAAAAATAGACCTTGAGGTGGCAAAAAGATGCGTTAAATAACGCATTAAGAGCGGGGGATTGAGGCTGTGCAATTGAGACAGTTTTGAGATTTCACAGGCTGATATCATCACGGTGTGTGAACCCGGTCTGATCCTCCCGGTTTGACGGTTCTTCTTCATGTGCGGCAGAACTCCGTGCAGTCCTCCACCCCGAACTTCCGGCACCATGTGACGGAGCAGAGCCGCCTCTCGGACCGCACCAGCCGCCGGCTGACCAGAACCTACCAGCTGTACAGCCGCACCAGCGGGAAACACGTGCAGGTGATGGGCGACATGCGGATCAACGCCAACGCGGAAGACGGAGCGGTACACGGTAATCGATCATCAATAATCAATAATCTAGTCATTAATAAAAGAGCCTACCTGGCAACACAGAGAGCTGATAAGGTCGGCGGTGCACGGTAATCAATCATCTGAAGTAGATAATACAGTAGATTATATTCTATTAATAATGGATCATATTGTAAAGATAGTCAAAAAAATAATCAATCATCCAAAGAAGATAATAGATAATAATCTTAAAATCATAATCTAAAGGTAATCAATCATCTAAAAAAGATAAAGATAATAATCGATCAATCATAGATCATAATGTAAAGACAATCTAAAGGTGATCAATAATTTAAAGGCTTTGACCAGAGAACTGACCATGTTGTTCATCCCTTTAACATCACAGTTCATTGCGTTACTTTGAAAACTCTTTGAGGTCGGCCAAGTAAATTATGTCAATGTTTCGGAATAATGTTATAATCTAATAGGTCTTAGTTCTTAGTTCTTTTAAGTCTTTCAAATGATTCCCCTATTGTGATTGGATCAGTATCCTGAGAAATAAATCATTTCAATGATAGCCATCAATCCATTCAAATAGATAACATAGTAGCTACTGAACGGAGTTAAACGTGGCACTGTACAATAAATAATTCATTTTGTTGCTAATTGTCCAAACTGTAATGTGTAATGTTTGGGTTCTAATTACTTTTGTTGAGAATTGATTGACACTAAGGGCAATAATGACACTTTTTCTTCTTGCTTAAGCTGTTCAATTTCTGTTGCAGTTTTGTCTGCTACGCGCTAAACCCAGTCCGGTTGGCTTCTGTCCGCTACATGCTATCCAGTCCAACCCAGTATTCTGCTGGGTTAGCAGTCCGCTACATGCTAAACCCAGTATTCTGCTGGGTTAGCTTCGGTCCGCTACATGCTAAACCCAGTATTCTGCTGGGTTAGCTTCGGTCCGCTACACGCTAAACCCAGTATTCTGCTGGGTTAGCTTCGGTCCGCTACACGCTAAACCCAGTATTCTGCTGGGTTAGCTTCGGTCCGCTACATGCTAAACCCAGTATTCTGCTGGGTTAGCTTCGGTCCGCTACACGCTAAACCCAGTATTCTGCTGGGTTAGCTTCGGTCCGCTACATGCTGAGCCCAGTATTCTGCTGGGTTAGCTACGGTCGCTCCAGGGTGAACCCAGTATTCTGCTGGGTTAGCTGCGGTCGCTCCAGGGTGAACCCAGTATTCTGCTGGGTTAGCTACGGTTGCTCCAGGGTGAACCCAGTATTCTGCACGGTTAGCTTCGGTCCGCTACATGCTGAACCCAGTATTCTGCTGGGTTAGCTTCGGTCCGCTACACGCTAAACCCAGTATTCTGCTGGGTTAGCTTCGGTCCGCTACATGCTGAACCCAGTATTCTGCTGGGTTAGCTTCGGTCCGCTCCATGCTGAGCCCAGTATTCTGCTGGGTTAGCTACGGTCGCTCCAGGGTGAACCCAGCTCGATGCTAGGCGGTCTGAGGTCGGCTTCATGGCCTCCCTCTCTACGGCCCAGCGAGGTCACCTCTTCACCTCAGACATTTGGTCATCTTTGAGCTTCTGCTCTTGTGTTGTGTCCTTCTTGCTTGTTTGGCCCAGTCTGACCAGTCTGACCAGTATGTGGTCTGAACCGCATCGCGGCTAAGCAGCTACAGCCATCCTCTGACAAAGAGCCTCTCTATACAATGGTTTAGGTTTTAAGTGTTCAAATTCTTTCCAAAATCAGCAGTGACTGCGTGACGCTCTCATGGCGTGACAACTTGGTTTAGATTGTAGCACAATGCAACACAACATGCAGTCACCCCAGAGTGCGTTGAGGACCTGTGTCTCGTGTGGCTGCAGCTAAGCTGGAGGTGGAGACGGACTCGTTTGGCAGTCGGATCCGCATCAGAGGAGCCAAGACGGGCTACTATATCTGCATGAACAAGAAGGGCAAGCTGATCGGAAAGGTGAGGAGCAGCAGCCACCGCCGGCCAGACCTCCATGGAACTCAGCTTACCTCACCACCTGGATCAGGAGGGAACAGGCTCTCCATTCCCATCTCCATTCAGACGCTTTTATCCAAAGAGACTTACAATAAGTCCATTTGCCAGAACAAAGAGAAACAACACTTATATCTCTGTGGGTACAGTAAGGATGTTCATAGAACCAAGTGCCAAGCACAAACCATCACTAGGTTAACCCGTTCCCCGTACACAACAGAGATAGCTAGGGTAAGACGCTACATGATGCTAAGTACTGTTTTTAAGTGCCAGGTCGCACAAGATACAATAAGTGCTTAGGAGCGGTGTGGGGGGGTAAGAGCGTGGGGGGGGAGGTGGGTAAGAGGGGTGTGTGGTGGGGGCGGGGTAAGAGGGTGGTGGGAGGGTTAAAGAGGGGAGCCTCTGCAGAGTCCTGGTGAACCCTGAACGAGTCTTTCCCTCATTTTGCAGCGCAAAGGCCGAGGAAAAGACTGCATCTTCACCGAGATCGTCCTGGAGAACAACTACACGGCACTGAAGAACGCCAAGTACCGCGGCCGCTACATGGCCTTCACGCGCCGCGGCCGCCCGCGCAAGGCCTCGCGCACCCAGCAGCACCACCGGGAGGCGCACTTCATGAAGCGCCCGCCCAGGGGCCCCCCGCCAGGCGACCGCAGGCCCTTCGACGCCCTGCCGCTGCCCGGCCCCGTCCACCCCTTCAGAGGGAGGGCCAAGCCCCCCCCGCAGCGCCCGGCCAGCGGCCCGGGGCCGTAGAGCGGACTGGGGACTCGGGGGGGCCAGGGGCCCGGGGGGGGAGAACCACTACAGGAGGGGAGGCTCCGGTCGGGAGCCTGGAGCCGTTCCTGTCGGGCGTCGGCCCGCGCGGCGCGGCGCGGCGGAGGGCTCCGGTCCGTCGTGCTTGATGGAGCGTCTGATGGGCGAGTTCCATGTCAGAGAGAAGGAATAAAGGTTTATTGTCATCAGTGATTCAGGCGGGCTTAGTGGAGGTGAATGACGACTGAGGTGTGATTATTGGGCCTGTACTGAGGAGCCGGGGGTAAACACTAACGTAGACAGGGCAGCTATCTGTGGGATACCCCGGGGGGCAAGAGCATTCATGGTGACAAGTTTCAATAGAAACTCTATTGTGTTTTTTAGAGGAATTTTTGTACATTTCTTGCCCATTTTTTTTTTTTACACATGACTATATTTTTTATTGTAAAATTTGTACATTTCTCTAAATATTTGACCTATTTATTTCGGAGGGTATATTAAAACCACTAAGAATGAATAAACGACCCGTGTGACTCCATGCTCTCGTCTCCAGAAGCTTCCAGAAGCAGAACCGGCGTTCCACATCGCTTGTCCTCTTCTCTGTTTCTGTCTTCCTCCTCCTCCTCCTCCTCCTCCTCCTCCTCCGCCTCCTGGTCTGTGAACCCCAGATAACTGGGGGGCAGTATCTGTGACAGAGCGCCAGATTCACTGTGCTCAGCGAGTGAGACTGGCTCCTGAATGGCCGGGCCATGCCTTCAACGCAATGAGGTCAGCCCAGCGCTGTGGCCCCGAACAAAGGTTACCACCATGTAGTCGCATTGCTCCCGATCGCTCACCATAGCCGTGATCAAATGGGCCTTTGTGGAGCTGCTCCAAAGGCCACGGCCTACAATAGTGGGCCGGAATAATAACACCGGGCCGGGAGGTTATCAAGAAGGAGACGGGGGAGGAGGAGGAGGAGGAGGAGATGGAGAGGAAGGAAGGGGAGAGAGGAGGAGAGGAGGAGGGAGGAGGAGGAGGAGAAGGAGGAGGAGAGAGGAGAGGGAGGGGAGGAGGAGGGAGGAGAGAGGAGGGAGGGGAGGGGAGAGGGAGGGAGGAGGAGAGGAGAGAGGAGAGGAGAGGAGGAGGAGAGGAGGAGAGGAGAGGGAGAGGAGAGGAGAGGAGGAGAGGAGAGGGAAGGAGGAGAGATGGAGGAGAGAGGGAGGAGGAGATGGAGGAGGATGGAGGGAGGAGATGGAGGAGGAGGAGGAGGGAGAGGGAGGGGGAGATGGAGGAGATGGAGGGGGAGGAGATGGAGGAGGAGGAGGGAGGAGGGGAGGATGGAAGGGGGAGGGGGAGGAGAGGCTATAGATGACAGTGAGCCATCGGCTCTGGTCCGTAGGGGAGAGGAAACAGCACTGGGGTGCTGCGAGGAGAAATATGGCATCAAGTGAAAGAGGGGGTGAGCTGGTGGGAGGGTTAGGCGGGGGCGGAGGGCGGGGGGCGGGGGCGGGCTGGAAAAGGGGGCCTTCCTGAATGAAAGGAGGAGAGAGAAAGGAAGGCCTGACGGACAGAGGCCAAGCAGGCAGGGAGGGGACGGAGCAGGACCTGGACGGAGCGACCCCGTCTCTCCCTCACGCGCCAGAGGGCAGGGACCGGTCCAAGCCATTGAAGCCTTCTCTGCACCTCACAGCTTTAGAGGAGGGAGAGGGGGGAGGAGGGGGGAGGGAAGAGAGGAGAGAGGGAGAGAGGGAGAGAGGAGAGCAGAGGAGAAGAGAGGGAGTGGAGAGGAGAGAAGGGAGAGGAGAAAGGAGGGAGAGGAAAGGAGAGAGGAGGGGAGAGGAGAGGAGAGAGGAGGGGAGAGAGGAGGGAGAGGAGAGGGGGAGGAGAGGAGAGGAGAGAGAGGGGAGAGGGGGAGGAGAGGAGAGGAGAGAGAGAGGAGAGGGGAGGGAGAGGAGGAAGTGAGGGGGAGGAAAAAGGAGAGGAGAGGAGAAAGGAGGGAGAGGAAAGGAGAGAGGAGGGGAGAGGAGAGAGAGGAGAGGGAGAGGAGAAAATGAGGGAGAGGAAAGGAGAGAGGAGAAAGGAGGAGAGGAGAGAGGAGGGAGAGGAGAGAGGAGGGAGAGGAGAGAGGAGGGAGAGGAGAGAGGAGGGAGAGGAGAGAGGAGGGAGAGGAGAGGAGAATGGAGGAGTTATATTTTGAGTGAAAATGCTGACCAGCCAGCGGTGTGTTTTTGGAGATAGGACTGCTGTAATGTGTTATATCCTCTCTGTCCTGAAGCTACAGCGTGATGGCTTTTGGTTTGGAGCAGAGGCCAAAAGAAGCAGACGGCTCTGTTGAAACCGTCCCTATTTAAAGTGTTGTTGTGTCCTTCGTTCTTTCACCTCCACACTGACGGAGTGAGAGCAGAGGACCAATACGGTAGTTACAGTCAGGGCGCTTAGCAGAAGCTTTTATCCAGAGCAACAACTTATCTCTGAAAGAATGGCCATAGAACCAAGTGCCAAGCACTAACCATCACTAGGTTAACCCATTCCCCGTATACAACAGAGACAGATAAGATAGGATAAGATAAGATAACAAGTGTACTTATATTATTTTCGTGTCAGAGAACACATCAGCAGAGCAGATGTGTCAGGGTGGCACACTGCATCCACTGAACGAGAGCACTGGTTGTAACACTGCACTGGGATCAGGTTGTAACACTGCACTGGGATCAGCAGGTTGTAACACTGCACTGGGATCAGCAGGTTGTAACAATCTCCTGGGATCAGCAGGTTGTAACACTGGACTGGGAGCAGGTTAAAACACTGCACTGGGATCAGGTTGTAACACTGCACTGGGATCAGCAGGTTGTTACACTCTACTGGGATCAGCAGGTTGTAACACTGCACTGGGATCAGGTTGTAACACTGCACTGGGATCAGCAGGTTGTAACACTGCACTGGGATCAGCAGGTTGTAACAATCTCCTGGGATCAGCAGGTTGTAACACTGGACTGGGAGCAGGTTAAAACACTGCACTGGGATCAGGTTGTAACACTGCACTGGGAGCAGGTTGTAACACGCTACTGGAATCAGCAGGTTGTAACACTGTACTGGGATCAGGTTGTAACACTGCACTGGGAGCAGGTTGTAACACGCTACTGGAATCAGCAGGTTGTAACACTGTACTGGGATCAGGTTGTAACACTGCACTGGGAGCAGGTTGTAACACTGCACTGGGATCAGCAGGTTGTAACACTGCACTGGGATCAGCAGGTTGTAACACTGCACTGGGATCAGCAGGTTGTAACACTGCACTGGGATCAGCAGGTTGTAACACTGCACTGGGATCAGCAGGTTGTAACACTGCACTGGGATCAGCAGGTTGTAACACTGCACTGGGAGCAGGTTGTAACACTGCACTGGGAGCAGGTTGTAACACTCTACTGGGATCAGCAGGTTGTAACACTGCACTGGGATCAGCAGGTTGTAACACTGCACTGGGATCAGCAGGTTGTAACACTGCACTGGGAGCAGGTTGTAACACTGCACTGGGAGCAGGTTGTAACACTGCACTGGGATAAGCAGGTTGTAACACTGCACTGGGAGCAGGTTGTAACTGCACTGGGATCAGCAGGTTGTAACACTACTGAGATCAGCAGGTTGTAACACTACTGGGATCAGCAGTTTGTAACACTGCACTGGGATCAGCAGGTTGTAACACTGCACTGGGATCAGCAGGTTGTAACACTGCACTGGGATCAGCAGGTTGTAACACTACTGGGATCAGCAGGTTGTAACACTGCACTGGGATCAGCAGGTTGTAACACTGCACTGGGATCAGCAGGTTGTAACACTGCACTGGGATCAGCAGGTTGTAACACTGCACTGGGAGCAGGTTGTAACACTCTACTGGGATCAGCAGGTTGTAACACTGCACTGGGAGCAGGTTGTAACACTCTACTGGGATCAGCAGGTTGTAACACTGCACTGGGAGCAGGTTGTAACACTGTACTGGGATCAGCAGGTTGTAACACTGCACTGGGAGCAGGTTGTAACACTGCACTGGGATCAGCAGGTTGTAACACTGTACTGGGAGCAGGTTGTAACACTGCACTGGGATCAGCAGGTTGTACTGGTTTCTCATCGTATGGAAGAGGACAAGTTGGTGGGCGGGGCTTAAGAGACCCTCCAGTTCACTATTGGTGGAGAAGAGCAGCTTACACCAATTCATAATTAAGGAACTTCAACAATATTCAGAATAACTTAAAACACAACACTACACAAACCAGAAATATTCAAAGTCTTTATCATTTTTATCAAAAATACATTATAGACAGCAGAAATAATTGATCAAACCGTGGTCCTCTGCGTCTCAAGTCCAGTCAATCAGGTGTAATGGTTCAATTAAAACATATCAAACAACGCGCCAAAATAACCTAAGACCATACGTTAGAACGAACAGGTCTGCAGTGTGAAGCCTTTCACCGCCTCCACCATCACCCTCACTGCGTTTTACAGTCACTGTGTTTTACAGTCACTGTGTTCTACAGTCACTGTGTTTTACAGTCCCTGTGTTTTACAGTCCCTGATTTACAGTCACTGTGTTCTACAGTCACTGTGTTTTACAGTCACTGTTTTACAGTCACTGTTCGACAGTCACTGTAAAACACAATGACTGTAAAACAGGGACTGTAGAACACAGTGACTGTAAAACGCAGTGACTGTAAAACACACGTCACTGTGTTTTACAGTCACTGTTCGACAGTCACTGTGTTTTACAGTCACTGTTCTACAGTCCCTGTGTTCTACAGTCCCTGTTCTACAGTCACTGTGTTTTTTACAGTGACTGTCGAACAGTGACTGTAAAACACAGTGACTGTGTTTAACAGTCACTGTTTTACAGTCACTGTGTTCTACAGTCACTGTGTTTTACAGTCCCCCTCCCCCTGGCCAGTGGGCTCCAGCTTCTTCAGCTCCCGCAGAAGGTCTCGCTCCAGAGTCAGGACCTCCTTGGGTTTCTTGTACTGGAACAGAGAGAGGAAGCAGCATGACTCCACGACCACGTCAAGGCTCTTCCTGTGCTTCACACATAATAAATGGCTTTGATAGAAATAAAATAGCGGGCATACTGACTGCATTTTTACAGCGCTTTTCTAACAAGTGGCAAATCAAAGCGCTTCACAATACTGCCTCACATTCACCCATTCATTCACCCATTCATGACTCCACACAGACGGTGGAGTCAGCCACGGAGGGCGACACTCAGCTAGGAGGACAATTGTGATAAAAGTCACTCTTCAGTCGCCTCTCCTCAGAAATGTGCTTCTTTGGTCGTCGGTCAACACAGAGACGATTATCTATCAGTTATTAATTCAGAACAGTATTGGTTATATCTGCCGGAACGTACGCTGATGATCAGCGTGTTGTTGGCGTGCGTGAAGCTTAGGGCGGAGCCGTCCAGTGGCAGCTGGCAGCGCTCCAGATCGGGAACAACAAACCTCTTGTAATACCTGGAAGGTCAAAGGTCACAGGCCATAAGAACCACATAGCCATACGTTGAGTATAGCGCCATCTATAGGGTGGCCACATGCAGAGCCGTACGTTGAGTATAGCGCCATCTATAGGGTGGACACATACAGAGCCGTACGTTGAGTATAGCGCCATCTATAGGGTGGCCACATACAGAGCAAGAGGTCCAGGTTGGTGAGCTGAGCTCTCACATGCAATTTCAGATATCTATATTAGCTATAATTAATATATATATATATATATATATATATATATTCACATTTACATTCAGGGCGTTTAGCAGACTCTTTTATCCAAAACGACTGACAGTAAGTCCAATTAGTCAGAAGAAAGAGAAACAACAATATCTCTCTGTCGTAACAGTAAGGATGTTCCTAGAGCCACAGCAGCGTTTCATCACTGATGGTTACTTCTTGTTGGAGGTTCTAACCACGCAGCATCGGTCTGCGGGCTCCACCGCCACGCTGAACACCTCCTTGGGGTACGGAAGGTTCCGGATCCTCCATTGAAACGTGGTCTTGGTGTCTTGTCGCAGGAAGACAGGCTACAAGGCAAACAAATCACTCAGTTACACGTACATCTCATCATACCTAACTGACGACATGGGAAGGGAATCACAGGGTACCTCACCATACGATACGATACGATAATATCCTGATACAGTGATACTGCGAGAATGAATCTATTATGAAGACGATCCTATAACGATACATTACGATGTATGTCTAATGACGAATACTAAATAAACTAAAAAGGTCAAGTGCTGGATTCACGGTCCAAACAGTAAATTTAATCATTATTATTAAAAAAATAATAATGTAAACTAAAACTATATTGGGCGCCGGGGCATTGACTCACGAGGAAGGCCAACAATATCTCGTCGTATCGATGAACGTAGAGCGTTATGGAGAATATGTTACGGCTGGCTGAGGCTCACAACATCGTCTCTAACAGGAGCCACGGCTTAAACAAAAAGTACAAACTGTTACCATCAAAGTGCAGATTCAGAGTACCCCAGTTTAACAAACTGTCAAACTGATCAAACTGAAACAGTCTTTTGTGCATCAATCAATCCACATGCTCAACACTGAATCAATCTCTAGATCCAGGAGAAGGTGAAGGGACTTTTATGGTTATGTCTTCTATATGTTTGTGTTTTTCTGTTTTCTGTTTGTGGTGTGTGATGTAATGCCCTACAATGTACACTATGGACAATTAATGTTACATATGTATGTGTTAAGTCACAACAGAGCAACTAAATGGATGCAAAACTAATTTCAGACCTGTCTGACATATTAAGTATATATCCATTATCTTCTCCATCTATTAAAGTGACAGCCACGTGCCAGACGTCAGTCGGTCCCTGCTGACTCCGTGTTGCACCTTCACCGTACAAACCCACATTGGAAAGGTTCTCCTTGATCATCTCCGAGTCCGCCGACGCTCAGAGCAGCGAACGGTTCCCCAATCTCCGCCTCCCAGGAGCCCGGAGCACCCAGTGGGTTCCTCGAACGCCACTTCCTCACTGAAACCCCACGTTTGGTGGAACAAATCAACTTTATTGCATTTACATTTACATTTACATTCAGGGCGTTTATGAGATGCTTTCATCCAGAGCGACTTACAATAAGGACATTTGTCAAAGAAAGAGAAACAACTCTGTGGCTACAGTAAGGATGTTCATAGAACCACGTATTAACCATCACTAGGTTAACCCATTCACCGTATACAACTGAGGTAGCTAGGATTAGGTACTACTCAATGCTAAGTTTCAGGACATACAACATACAAAATGCTTTCAAATGCCTTGAAATACAGGAGAAACAGCAGCGAGAGGTACTGGAGGCTGCTCCTCACCCAGCAGGTCGTCTGTCGTCAGGTCGTACTCCTCCGCCATCTCCTTCCCGTCTTCAAACAGGTAATGGATCTTCCTTTTTGCTGAAGAAGGGATTTGGGGCAAAGGATGGAAAAGACTGGTGAGAAACTCAAGATGGATATGGAGCGATTATCAGAGGAGGTTGGGAGGACGTTCACACAGCATAAAGTATGAAAGTACAAACTAGAAAAGCAAGTCAGACATGTCACCTTTATTTTATTGATTACGTTACAAGGAGAAACACATTATGAAACCTATTAACCTTATGATGACACATTTCCATCACTGGACAGACCACACGTGGAGATGACGCTTCGTTAGCAGAGTTAGCAGGCTGAGCTACCACAACACGTTTAACCTTCACAAACGTAACAACGCGTCGATATTCATCCCCTTAACCGACATCACCATCTAACACGTGAATCAACGCTCACCATCATGCACCAAAGCGGTCTTCTTGGAGGACTTGAGGAGGTCTTCCCAGCGCCGCACTGCCATGTTTGGGTCGGGCCGCATCCGGAAACGGTCCGTAACCACGGCAACCGGGTCAACGGTAACTCAGTCGATTTAACATCTAAGAATAAATAAAACGGGTCAATTATTAACATATAAGTTAACTTTGTTTCAAATGTTATATTTGGACATAATTCCATGGACGCATTCGATCAAATAAATTCATGAAATCAAAGAAGAAGCGCGACCCGGAAGTTAAAGCTCTGACGACACACTGTTGTTGTCCGAGCACGGGAAGCCGGTCGGTGTCGGTGACGCGCTCTTTATGTTATATGTTATAACATAACGAACGAATCTCTTATGGTTGGATCAGGATGCATTAAGGTAAGTTATCGTTAATTAAATGAGATAAAGAGATACGGAACATACCTCTCTTCCCTTTGAGGGAGTTTCAAAGTTAATGCGGTGTTGGCGTTTCGTCACTTCACTGAGACATCAATACACAACTCTCACTCTCGGTCTCTCTCTCGGTAGAAAAAAATAAATTAATAATAATAATAATATACAGTCCCCTCCAATAGTATTGGAACAGTGAGGCCAATTCCTTTATGTTTGCTGTAGACTGGAAACATTTGGGTTTGACACCAAAAGATGAATATGAGACAAGAGATACACATTTCATCTTTTATTTCCAGGTATTTACATCTGGATCCGATAAATAACTTAGAAGACAGCATTATTTGTAAAGGAACACCACATTTTTAGAGGAGCACAAGTATTGGAACATGTGACTGACAGTGACAGGTGTGTTTTGTTGCCCAGGTGTGTCCTAATATATTGATCATTCAAACAATAAATAGCGCTGAATGTCTATACTTAGTTTCAGATTTGGGTTTTGCCTGTCCAGACTGCAATTATTATAGTCAGAGGTGTAACCAACATGAAAACTGGAGAGCTGTCTATGGGTGAAAAAGAAGCAATTGTGAAGCTGAGAGAAGATGGAAAATCCATCAGAGCCATTGCACAAATATTGGCAATAGCCAGTACAACCATTTGGAATGTCCTGAAGAAGAAAGAAACCACTGGTGTACTAAGTAACAGGCGTCAAACGGGTAGTTGACGACGGAAACATTGTGAGAGCTGTAAAGAAAGACCCTTAAACAACTGTTGTTGACATCAGCCACAACCTCCAGGGGGCAGGAGTGAAGGTATCATTATCTACTGTTCGCAGAAGACTTAATGAACAAAAGTACAGAGGCTACACCAGAAGATCCAAACCACTCCTTAGCAAAAAGAATAAGAGGGCCAGGCTGGATTTTGGCAAAAAGTACAGAGACAAGCCTCAAAAACTCTGGGATAACGTTTTATGGACTGATGAGACAAAGATTAACCTTTACCAAAATGATGGAAAGGCTAAAGTTTGGAGAAAGAAAGGATCTGCTCATGACCCCAAACATAAGCTCATCTGTGAAACACGGTGGAGGCAATGTCATGGCTTGGGCTTGCAAGGCTTCTTCTGGGACGGGCTCATTAATCTTCATTGATGATGTAACACAGGATGGCAACAGCAAAATTAACTCAGAAGTCTACAGGAACATTTTGTCTGCCGATTTAAAGAAAAATGCAACCAAACTGATTGGAAGATCATTCATCATGCAACAAGATAATGATCCAAAACACAACAAAGGAGTTCATCAGGGGTAAGAAGTGGAAGGTTTTAGACTGGCCAAGTCAATCTCCAGACTTAAACCCTATAGAGCATCAGGGTGTCCGCGCATCCTTAAAAAGTCTTTAAAAGTCTTAAATTCATGTTTCTAAATTTAAGGCCTTAAAAACTCTTAAATTCGTTACAAATGTCATTTGCTGGTCTTAAATACTGTAACTCAAGGTCTTAAATTTGTCGGGGCAGGACTATATATTTTTTAATTTTTCTCAAGGGACTTTTCAGGAAGGACATATAGAGGCTTCTTTCTTGCTAGCTGCATATATAAGAGATTATCTGCGTTCTTGCTAGCTAGTCTGCGACAATGGGTAGGTGCCCAAAACAAACAACAACTGAAAGGGGCTGCGGTGAAAGCCTGGAAAAGCATCACAAAAGAAGAATGCACAAGTTTGGTGATGTCAATGGGTCACAGGCTTGATGCAGTTATTGCAAGCAAAGGATTTGCAACAAAATATGAAGTCTTAGTTACTTTAATTTTCTTTCCAATACTTTTGCTCACATAAAAATGTGGTGTTCCTTTAAAAATAATGCTATCTTCTAAGTTATTTATCGGATCCAGATGTAAATACCTGGAAATAAAAGCTGAAATGTGTATCTCTTGTCTCATATTCATCTTTTGGTGTCAAACCCAAATATTTCCAGTCTACAGCAAATATATTAAGGAATTGGCCTCACTGTTCCAATACTATTGGAGGTGGGACTATATATATATATATATATATATATATATATATATATATATATATATGTATATATTATATGTATATAGTGTGTGTGTGTATGTGTTATGTAGTGTGATGTATGTGTGTGTATGTGTGTGTGTCACAACTCCACTGTTAGTGTCGAACCGGCTCACTGTCTAGGCAGGAGTCGAGACACATAAGTGCTAAAACCCACAGCTGGCAGGCAACTTGCTTCCGGCCACGTGGGCAGTGACTCACCTGGTTCCTGGCGAGCATTTGTCCTTCCTTGAAGTGTTGAGGGATAGCCCAAGCGTTGGAGCAAACTGTAGCCTGTCCCGGTTGGTTTATAGTTTGACATATAATATAGACGAACACTAGACAAACGTACACGACAAAGGGGGTGGTCACGTCCCCCCTTTTAGGAACCTAGTCCTGGTACTGTCCTTGTAGAAGGGGAAAACCTTCACCTCTTTCGGAGCGTGTTTAGGGAAACAAGTGTGGCACCATGCTGTCTGTTCAGCCATCTTGGATTCCCCAGGTGACAAGTATCAAGGCCAATCAAGGAGCCACTCCCCACAGTTACCAGGAACAACCAGTTACCCACAGCAGCTTAACATTACCCAACAGCAGAGATCGTGACTGTGTGTGTGTGTGTGTGTGTGTGTGTGTGTGTGTGTGTGTGTGTGTGTGTGTGTGTGTGTGTGTGTGTGTGTGTGTGTGTGTGTGTGTGTGTGTGTGTGTGTGTGTGTGTGTGTGTGTGTGTGTGTGTGTGTGTGTGTGTGTGTGTGTGTGTGTGTGTGTGTGTGTGTGTGTGTGTGTGTGTGTGTGTGTGTGTGTGAAGATATTAAGTCTCATTCTGTATTCCACAAATAATAAAAGTAGGTATTGGACAATTATGATAAAAAGTCACTCTTGAGTCCT
>OLKM01001184.1:97896-140396 GCA_900291075.1 Melanogrammus aeglefinus | reverse complement strand
CTCCCACAGCGGTACCAGCGGTCAGGGGGGACGCCTGCCCCACTGCACTAACCGCCCCACGCACGCACCGCACGCACGCACACAGGCTCCCCTCTCACACACTTATAGTATGTTGTACGTCCTGGCACTTAATGTACCTGTGACCCCCTGTGACCCCCCCTGGTGACCCCCTTGCTGTGACCCCAACCCCCCCCGTGACCCCCTGTGCCCCCCGTGACCCCACCCGCCACCCCCTGTGAAACCCTTGCTGTGGACCCCCCCCCCTGTGACCCCCTGGTGACCCCTCCCTGTGATCCCCCCCTGTGACCCCCCCCTCTGACCCCCTGTGACCCCCCCTGTGACCCCCTGTGACCCCCCCCTCTGACCCCCCTGTGAACCCCCCCCCCCCCTGTGACCCCCCCTGTGACCCCCCCCTTGATGACCCCCTGTGACCGGCCCTCAGGGTTCCTGACAGACGACCTGGTGAGCAGCGAGGACAAAGGGGAGCAGCAGAAGTACATGGGCGTGTGCCGGCTGCCGGGGCCCAGCCGCCGCCACCGCCGGCTGGACATCATCGTGGTGCCGTACGGCGAGTACGCCTGCGCCGTCACCTACTTCACCGGCTCGGCGCACTTCAACCGCTCGCTGCGAGCGCTGGCCAAGACCAAGAGCATGAGCCTATCGGAGCACTCGCTGAACCAGGGCGTGCTGCGCCAGGGCGGCGTCAAGGTGCACACCGGCACGCCGGTCGCCACGGCAACGGAGGAGGAGGTGTTCAGCCGGCTGGGCGTCCCGTACAGGGAGCCGCACCAGAGGGACTGGTAGGGGGGCCCCTAGAGGCACTGGGAGGGGGCCCCTAGAGGGAGTGGCCCCTAGAGGCACTGGGAGGGGGCCCCTAGAGGGAGTGGCACCTAGAGGGACTGGGAGGGGGGCCCCTAGAGGGAGTGGCACCTAGAGGGACTGGGAGGGGGGCCCCTAGAGGCACTGGGAGGGGGGCCCCTAGAGAAAGTGGCACCTAGAGGGACTGGAGGGGGGCCCCTAGAGGCACTGGGAGGGGGCCCCTAGAGGGAGTGGCACCTAGAGGGACTGGAGGGGGGCCCCTAGAGGCACTGGGAGGGGGGCCCTAGAGGCACTGGGAGGGGGGCCCCTAGAGGCACTGGGAGGGGGGCCCCTAGAGGGAGCCGCACCAGAAGTCTGCTTATCTCAGGATGTAGAGCAGTTGTCTAGTAACCTGAAGGGTGCTGGTTCGGTCCCCAGCTCCTCCTAGCTGAGTGTGGAGGTGTCCCTGAGACCCTTAACCCTCACTGCTCCTGACCCGCTGGCTGGCCCCTCATGGTTCACTCTGCCGTCGGGGTGTCAATGTGTGTACTAACTGATGGAAGTCGCTTTGGATAAAAGCGACTGCTAAATGCCCTAAATGTAAATGTAAATGGTAGGGGGGCCCCTAGAAGGACTGGGAGGGGGCCCCTCGAAGGACTGGGAGGGGGCCCCTCGAAGGACTGGGAGGGGGCCCCTAGGGGGTTTACAGGGCTTCTGTCCTGTAAACAGATACCAGTCTATCATGGTTTAAATGGCACATGTTATTTTTAAGGTTATATATTTTGGTAAATATATAATATATAATGCATTTACTTTTCTTTTATTTGTGGCTTTTCTTTTCATCCCTTTGTTTGGGGCTCTCATTCTGACAGCAGTCTGAGCCCATGTGGGGCCAGCAGGTTGTTACGCTTTGTCTGAGCGTTAAGTTATTGTTCACAATTTGTGTACATTGACAATTAAACATCACATACATGTTGACAAAAAATGCTACACTCTGTGTTTTAAGGTAACGCAAACTGAATGATTGTTAATAGTGATCATATGAAAAAAGTCTAATACTGCTATATGTGAATTAACCTGAACAGATATGTCCCAAATAAATATGGTATTTAATTCCATATGGTAAAAGTCATTTATCTTCTGTTCTGTGTGTGTGTGTGTGTGTGTGTGTGTGTGTGTGTGTGTGTGTGTGTGTGTGTGTGTGTGTGTGTGTGTGTGTGTGTGTGTGTGTGTGTGTGTGTGTGTGTGTGTGTGTGTGTGTGTGTGTGTGTGCACATATATGTATATGTATATGTATGTATATATCTATCTATCTATCTCGCAGAGAAACGCACCATAAGACAAGAAGGGGGCGTGCCTCCGAGAAATGTCGCAACAAAGCTGGGAGAGTTTCGACTTTCGACTTGGAAGTTCTGGACCGCCAGCAAAGCTGGAATGACAGCCGCCCTCCCCGCGCCGGACGCGTGCGGGGGCGTGGGCGGCTCCCCGGGGGGGGGCGGCCCTCTGTCCGAGGCCAGCTACTCCAGCGCCCCCTGCGGGGGGCTCCCCTCCCAGGAGTACTCCGCCGGCTACAGCGGGGGCTCCTACCTGCAGGCGGGCTACGGAGGGGGGGGCCCGCCGGCAACAGCTCCACCCCCCCCCTGCCGTGGGCTCCCCGGCAAGCGCCGGCCTCCACAGCCTCTCCGGCTACCAGTATGCCTTCGATGCCGTGGTACCCCCAGAGCAAGCCCCGGGGCGGAGCAACAGCACCCGGGGGGGCCTCTGCTTATCTGCCGTCCGGCATCGCAGCCCCCACCCCCCTGCCCCCCTCCAGCCTGCCGGGCTACTCCTACCAGTCCCATAGTCACTCGCCGATTGCCCTCACACCTTTGAGCGGCGGCACGGCCAGCTCATTAAAGAGGAAGGCGTTCTACATGAGCGAGCAGGGAGAGCATGGACGGCGGAGATGACGCTGGTGCTGAACGCCGCGGTCGGCTGCGTCAGCCCCACGAAGACGTCCCCGGACCGGGTAAGAGCGCAGCACCGCCCGGGACCGGACCGCTGCTACCGCAGGAGCTAATGCTGGTAGCAGAGCTCCACCTTAACTAAGACAACGCGCTCTATGTTAACGTTCTTGTCTTGAGAGCCGGGTCGTCAAGTGTTTTAATACATGTGTTGAACTTAGGAACTTTATAATATATAATGATTATGTATTCTGTGTTAACGCCAGAGGGAAGCTAAGTTCGTAGCCTCAATGTAAACCAGTTGTTGACGTCCGGGGACCTCCTCAGCAGTGTAGTACATGTTCCTATGAGGGCTTCCTGTCTCTCTTTAGTGTGCTTATTAATTAAAGGCTGTGAACACTTAACAGCTGTTAAGTGTTTCAGTGCTGTAATATTTTTCTGTCTCCAACTTTTTGAACTTGGCAGCAACTCTGTGGCCCGAGGCAGATGGATCCATCAGATCAGTGTTTCCAGTACATGGACCAATGTGTGGCGCAGCGCCACTTTATGGACTCCGAGCGCCACAAATTGATTTTGCTTTTATTTATTTATTTTTTACGCGATTTTGAATTATAAATATCGTTCATTCATCTCCGCATAGCACTCTTTCTCCCTGTCATTCTCATTCACACAAGCACACGCACAGAGACAAGCGCGCATACATGCCAATGGTGCGCACTGCGCGGGTACAGTACCACTTACTGGATAAACCCGCGGACAGCGGATCCGCCCGCTCCTCCTCTCAACGTGTTAAAGGATAATCCGAAGCAGCGGGATACTGGCAAATTAATGTGAAATGCGGTTATAGTTTATATTACGTTGTTAGACCCCCAGTCCCTTCCGCCGGCGATTTGAATTCGCTGTGCAGCAGGGACCGGAGATCGGGATGTGGGCCGGTCCACTTGAAATGTATTTTGTGTGCGATTGCTCGATTACACGAATGAGCAAACGCGAAATGCCACACCACATGGTGTTTTTTCATATTGTCATATCTAAAATCATGTTTTTAGAAAAAAAAGTTGTCATGACGTTGACCAAAACACTGTAATCTTTAAAGAAATGATTCAAAGAGCATATAATGCAATGAAAAAACTTTACACCGTTGAAATCTGTCTAATATACTGTGCTTGGTAAAACCTCGTTCTGTCTTTATTTCGCTAGTATAACTACGATAAAGGGGAACTAGAGTGTGTTACTAGAAGTACAGGGGTCTCGATGTGTTTCTCAGTGGCTGAATGCTAGATTGCGGTATGGAATGTGTTTTGATTCTTCACCCTGAGGCAATCAGGGATGTCCTGTCCTGCGGCTGTGATTAATATACAAAACAATCTGTGACTTGAGGATAAAACAATGCTGATCATGCAGCAAAAGCACAGTCATGGTTGAGAATGTGTGAATAATGATGTTTCCAGCCGACCGTCCTCAAGGTTCTCAGGCCATCTCCTCCAACAGCTGCTTTACCCACCAGGCGGGCTGGAAAGCACCCTGACCTTCAAGTACAACACTAGTCTGGGTTAAACAGTGGCACCTTTGATCGCTTTAGGTTTTTAACTGTAGTAAAATGATCTGCGTGGTATTCAATGATGGTCATAAGAGGCCTTTTCCTCTGAAACATCTTCCCATTCTTTATTCTTCTTTTTCTATAAGATTGTTATTAATATTGTTGCATTTAAAAAAAAAAAAAAGGTTGCACTTGTTCGAGTTTAAAAAGAAAGAAAGAGGCATATACATAAGCATGAAAGTTAATATCTTTGACCAAGACACAAAGGTAATGATATTCAGAACCTGAGCGTCCTATGGTTATGAACCACTCTTCTCCATGTCTGTTTATTTCAGCAGCGTTTCATTATTGGATGATTATCAGTTTAATATGCCAGGCTCTTGTTGGCCTGGTTCCTGATGAGCTGTGGTGCAGGAGAGAAGGATCGTTATCCTGTCGCCCTTCGGTGTGGGAGACGGAGGAATGTGGTCGATGCACCGTCAGTGTCTGCTCAACACTTGATATATAAAACAGAGAAAGGCAATTTACTCTGCCTGGTCAGATTACCTAGAGGACCAGAGTCTGTCCATCGTAGTTGAACAAATTAGAAATCCTCTTTGTGACCCCCAGCTGTGAAGGCCATCTCTAGGTCACTGTGAAGGTCTGGAGGCCCCCTTATCTGTACTGTGGCTGGAGAGGACCCCATTTAGGACTGGATCATAAGAAGAACTTCTCATAGTCTGATCATGTTTCAAGAGGTGATGCCACAGAGGAGAGGAGAGGGGAGGGGAGAGGAGAGGGCTATTGGGAGGGGAGGGGAGGGGAGAGGGCTATAGAGAGGGGAGAGGAGAGGCGAGAGGAGATGGGAGGAGATGGCTATAGAGGGGAGGGGAGGGGAGAGAGCTATAGAAAGGGGAGGGGAGAGGGACGGAGACAAAAAACGAGGTGAGGGCAGATCTCAAGTGGGGGAGAGAGGGAGGGCAGATCTCGAAGGGGAGGGCAGAGTGTGAGAAGGTGATGAAGAGGACGAGGAGCCCCTCTGTCCCTCTCAGCCCTAAGGAACCCCCAGACATGGCACACAACCTTCTACTGGCGATGGTAATTCATCCAATCAAAATACTGATTTATTTGTTTTGATTACATTTATTAATACTACTTCTAAGATACTGAATTTATCTGTTTTTTTGGTCGGCTTGCTGGAGAAAGGGTGAGGTGACTTTTGGTTCTGTTTCGTTGATTTTGGATGACTGTAATCTACTATTGTTGTGTTCGTATAATCACCAACGTTTCTGTTTTATAGATGAGACGTTTGTTAGAACCATAACATGTACAATATCTGCTCTGATGGTCGTCCGTACAGCGTTCATATGGATCCTGATCTTGTTAAACCCAGAGACTATTCCTGTTTCCGTCACATTCAGGCTGTTCTTCTTTAAACCCAGAGTAAGGCATCTTATCCTTACCCTGCGAATATTTGACCTTTTTTATTTATGTGTCTTTTGAAATCGCCTTCATTTATTAATTAAAGTATTGATATTTTGGGCGATATTTCCTCTCAAACTCTTAAGGAATAAAGACTATAAATAAATGAAATAAGAAATCTATTTTTTGCGCCAGTCTAACGATTCTCGTATTGCACGAGGAAGAGCGCTGATATATCACCACTTCACGTATAGCCCCAGGCCCCTGGCTGACAGACCGGCCCCTGGCCCCTAGCCCCAGGCCCCTGGCTGACAGACTGGCCCCTGGCCCCAGGCTGACAGACTGGCCCCAGGCTGACAGACTGGCCCCTGGCCCCAGGCTGACAGACTGGCCCCTGGCCCCAGGCTGACAGACTGGCCCCTGGCCCCAGGCTGACAGACTGGCCCCAGGCTGACAGACTGGCCCCTGGCCCCAGGCTGACAGACTGGCCCCAGGCTGACAGACTGGCCCCTGGCCCCAGGCTGACAGACTGGCCCCTGGCCCCAGGCTGACAGACTGGCCCCAGGCTGACAGACTGGCCCCTAGCCCCAGGCCCCAGGCTGACAGACTGGCCCCTAGCCCCAGGCCCCAGGCTGACAGACTGGCCCCTAGCCCCTGGCCCCAGGCTGACAGACTGGCCCCTGGCTGACAGACTGGCCCCTAGCCCCTGGCCCCAGGCTGACAGACTAGCCCCTGGCCCCAGGCCCCTGGCTGACAGACTGCCCCCTGGCCCCAGGCTGACAGACTGGCCCCTGGCCCCAGGCCCCAGGCTGACAGACTGGCCCCAGGCTGACAGACTGGCCCCTGGCCCCAGGCCCCAGGCTGACAGACTGGACCCAGGCTGACAGACTGGCCCCTGGCCCCAGGCCCCAGGCTGACAGACTGGACCCAGGCTGACGTCCTGGTCTGGTCCTGGTCCTGGTCCTGGTCCTGGTCCATGCTTGCATAGATGTCTGTTTTCATTACAATTACATTCTCCTTTGTAATGTCATGGACCCCCCCCCCCCCCCACCATGTACATTTAGATTAGATTTATTTATTGTCCTTGTTCACAACGAGTTAACAACGGAATTATGTTTAGAGCATCATCACCACCACCACTGGTATACAAGCAGCTGATAGCATACATTACCCACTATAAAGATAGATCTCCCATATGCTATGTTATATAAATATGTTCATAATAATAACAGTAACCCAACAGTGCTAGTGCAGTTGAAATGTCAACAGTCCAGTTATGGCTCCAGTCCAGTCCATGGTTATTGTGATGAGTGGTATTTTTATTATGTATTTTTATTTAATAACCACATTAGTAGTTGAACATTTTTCCTGCCGTTAAAAAGTATATTGTACACGTCCTTTGTAATCTGTTGCATCTCGGTGCAGGGGGGACGGGGGGTCTGGGTCTGGGGGGTCTTCTCAATAGTTTCCTGATAGGGCGGCATGTGGCCCAGGAGGTAGAGCG
Organism: Melanogrammus aeglefinus; assembly: GCA_900291075.1. NCBI lineage: Eukaryota > Metazoa > Chordata > Actinopteri > Gadiformes > Gadidae > Melanogrammus > Melanogrammus aeglefinus. The sequence continues at coordinate 133,210 of OLKM01001184.1, read as the reverse complement.
GGTTGGAGTGTGGAGGTGTCCCTGAGAGAGACGCCCCACCCTGACTGCTCCTGACCAGCTGGCTGTCGCCCTGCGCGGCTGACTCCGCCGTCGGGGTGTGAATGGGTTTATGAATGGGTGAATGTGAGGCCGTATTGTGAAGCACTTTTAGTGGCCACTAGTTACAAAAGCGAGGTCTAAATGCAGTCGGTTTACCTTTGGGTAAAGGTGGGTCTGGTGTTTCTCTGTGTACCGTTTGGTAATGGTTTGTCTGGTGTGTTCATTTACATTTAGGGCATTTAGCAGACGCTTTTATCCAAAGCGACTTACAATAAGTACATTTGTCATAAGAAGTGCAACAATATCTCGCTGTCGGTACAGAAAGGATGTTCAGAGAACCAAGTGCAAGTACAACAATCACTAGGCTAACCAATGCCCCGTGTTACAGCAATGATAGCAGCTACTGCAGTCGCTACACAGTTAAGTACTATAATACAATACAATACAATACAATACAACACAATACAATACAATACAGTGCACAATGGAGGCCAGAGGGGGGAGGGGGGCTATGCAGAGTCGAGGTGGACTCTGAACAGGTGAGTCTTGAGTCTTTTTCTGAAGATAGTGAGCGACTCTGAGGTCCTGAGAACGGCAGGGAGCTCGTTCCACCACTGAGGTCCCAACACCGAGAAGAGTTGTGACTTTGCTGAACGACCTTTGTTAGCCCTTAGCGATGGCGGTACCAGACGTCCAGCTGAGGTAGTTGAGCGCAGCGATCGAGCTGGGGTGTGTGGCTTTAGCAATGCTTGGAGGTAGGCAGGGGCAGTTCCATCGACTGCCTTGGATGCCAGTACCATCGTCTTAAATTTGATGCGAGCTACCACAGGGAGCCAGTGGAGGTCCCGGAAGAGGGGGGTCACAATGGGAGAACTTCGGTAGGTTGAACACGAGGCGCCGCTGCCACATTCTGGATAGCGCTGCAAAAGGTTTTAATCGCAGAGGCAGGAAGTCCAGCCAGGAGTGAGTTGCAGTAGTCGAGGCGGGAGATGACCAGTGATTGGACTAGAAGCTGAGCTGCTTCCCTTGTGAGGAAGGGCCGGATTCTGCGGATGTTGTAAAGTGCAAATCTGCAGGATTGGGCCACCGCAGTGTGGGCTGGTGGAGGGTGCCTTCTTGAAGCCTGACTGGTGAGGGTCAAGCAGGTTGTCAGATGAGCGATAGGGGGACAGTTGGTTAGCAATGGCACGTTCCAGTGTTTTAGAGAGGAATGAAAGAAGAGATACCGGTCTGTAGTTCTGGATGTCGGTGGTATTAAGAGTTGGTTTTTTGAGGAGAGGCTTTATTCTGGCACTTTGGTAACGGTTGGTGTGGTGTGTTCTCTCCTCAGAGCGTCCTGCAGTGCGAGGGGCTCAACAACCAGAGCTACGTGTGTACGGCAGGATACTGCTGCGCAGAGGACGCGTGCTGCAGCTACTACTACGAGCTCTGGTGTAAGTCCTCCTCCTCCTCCTCCTCCTGTCTCAACAGACCAGATATTACATTTAGACTTACAACGGTTAATGCAGACATTCACCCCCCGACGGTGGAGTCAGCCCCGCAGGGCGACAGCCAGCGGGTCAGGAGCAGTCAGGGTGGGGCGTCTCGCTCAGGGACACCTCCACACTCAGCGAGGAGGAGCCGGGGATCAAACCTCCAGCTACCGGCCGACCCGCTCTACCTCCTGACCTACTGCCGCCCAGATCCCCCCAGATGTCCGTAGCGCTGAGGGTCCGAAGGCTGCGTCGTTATATTGTCAACCTTTAGCCTGCTTTGTGTCCCTCAGTCCTCTGCCCTGTGGGTTATTGTGGAGCATCTTATCCTCGCTATCTCTGCTGTACACGGGGAACGGGATAAGCCAGTGATTATTAGTGCTGCTTAGTTCTATGAACATCCTGACTGTACCCACAGAGATATATTGTTGTTTCTCTTTCTCGTGACTAATGTACTTATTGTAAGTCGCTCTGGATAAAAGCGCCTGCTCAGCGTAGATGTGTCTGACCCTATAGTGTGTTCAGCAGAAGGTCTTGGTGCTCATGTCGGTGATCTATGAGGGCATCTGTCGACAACACCTTTTGACTGTCAACACACGGTCCCTGCGCCAGCTGCTCTTTACTAATGCGCTGCTTTGGCCCTGGTTGAGAGGGAACCTTCTAGAGTGACAGAGTTGGGGTTCTCCTGCCAGTCCGGGTCAGTTGGTCTGTCAGCCCTGAGCCTCCAGCCTCAGCCCCCCCCTTGAAGCCAGTCCTCACCGGGCAGTGGAGGCTGTCCCCACAGATCACGTGTTTACATTTCAGCTCATCAAGAGGCAGTCCCAGTCCCCGTCTCCCCCAGTCCTTGAATTGACATTCTCTGGATTTGTCCTTGTTTTTGTGTTTGCGATGCGTTTGGAGGAATGAAAGACACGCGGATGTGTTCACCGCTGCCGTCTGTCGGGGTTCTGGAGGAGAGAGGACCTTGATGGAACTCATTTCTGCAAACCGTTTCTTATTGCAGTGACGGTTGTTCTGAAATATAATTGATTTAGAATACACAACAGATTTGGCATTTAGTTGGCAAAGATTTTCCTGCGAATTGCTTTCCAAACTTTAGTTGAAAGCAGACTTAAGTTTGCCTTCGGTTTTCTGACTGCAGAACACCGTCTGCATCTCATGGCCCTGACACAACAACCAGGTTATCGGTCGACGGACGGCCGGCCGCGAAAAGGCCGTCGGACCGTTTGGTCATGGCTGAGTCAAACTCGTCTAATCGGCTGAAAAGAACCCAGACGGCTCGACAAGAACGCCGGCGGCTTTGAGGACGGCCGACCGACCCGCACACACCGAGCAGACTCAGGTCACCGAGCTGGCTGCCGGCGGCCGCTGACGTGGTGTGTGTGGCAGGGCCTTAAGGTTCAAAGTCAGATGAGCTTAGACCCGCCTACACGTGTTTCTGTTCAGCGACCTCGATGGCCTTCAGTGTGTGGCCGCCCCCTCATGCTGCCCCGGCCCACACACCTCCCTCTTTGTGGTTCTGCCTGTACAGCGACCATAACGAGTGCTTCTAATCTGATACCTGGGGTCAAACACCGATTGAAATTAATCAACAACTTTTTTTACGACAAAACAATGCATCGCTTATCAATTACTTATCATAGCTGTCCATAATATCTTGACAGTTGCATTTAAACGTTGTTTGTAAGAGTTTGAGTCCACGGCCTACAAGCCTAGCATTTAACAAGAGTTATGAGACTGTGTTGTTAATAGTGCAGGAGACAGAAGATACCATGTTCATACCCCAATGCCCCAAGATAAGGCAGAGCCCTTACTGCCCCTTTTATCTAACGTATCAAACGCGTTATGTGGGGGTGACATGTGGCTCAGGAGGCAGAGCGGGATGGCTGTTAACCCGAAGGTTGCTGGTTCGATCCCCGGCTCCTCCTCCTCGCTGAGTGTGGAGGTGTCCCTGAGCGAGACGCCCCACCCTGACTGCTCCTGACCCGCTGGCTGTCGCCCTGCGGGGCTGACTCCGCCGTCGAGGGGTGAATGTGTGAATGGATGAGTGAATGTGAGGCAGTGGTGTAAAGCGCTTTGAGCGGCTGCCAGTTAGAGTAGCGGGGTCTAAAGGCAGTGTGTGTACCGTGTTAAGACTTACGGGTGGGTCCATGGCGTGTGTCCCCAGGGTTCTGGCTGGTGTGGGCCATCATCCTCCTCCTCAGCTGCTGCTGTGTCTGCCATCACCGCCGCGCCAAACACCGGCTGCAGCAGCAGCAGCGCCAGCACGAGATCAACCTCATCGCCTACCGAGAGGCGCACAACTACAGCGCTGTGCCCTTCTACTTCAGTAAGACGCCCCACTGCACCGCCTCTGTACCCCAACACTGTACCCCACCACTGTACCCCACTACTGCACCGCCTCTGTACCCCACCACTGTACCCCAACACTGTACCCCACTACTGCACCGCCTCTGTACCCCACCACTGTACCCCACTACTGCACCGCCTCTGTACCCCACTACTGCACCGCCTCTGTACCCCAACACTGTACCCCACTACTGCACCGCCTCTGTACCCCAACACTGTACCCCAACACTGTACCCCAACACTGTACCCCACTACTGCACCGCCTCTGTACCCCACACTGTACCCCACTTCTACCCCAACTCTGTACCCCAACACTGTTACCCCACTGGCTGCACCGCCTCTGTACCCCGCCACTGCACCGCCTCTGTACCCCTCCACCGCCTCTGTACCCCTCCACCGCCTCTGTAACCCTCCACCGCCTCTGTACCCCTCCACCGCCTCTGTACCCCTCCACCGCCTCTGTACCCCGCCACTGCACCGCCTCTGTACCCCGCCACTGCACCGCCTCTGTACCCCAACACTGTACCCCACCACTGCACCGCCTCTGTACCCCACCACTGTACCCCACCACTGCACCTCCTTCTACTGCAGTCAGACCCCACCTCCACCCCTCGGCCGTGCGACGGCGGGGTGGACAGCCAGCTGGTCAGGAGCAGTCAGGGGGGGCCCCAGGAGCCTCCCCAGCCTGAAGGGTCCCCCCTCACCCTGCCCTTCTCCCCCCTCTCCCCCAGGGTTCCTCCCTAACTACCTCCTGCCGGACTACGAGGAGGTGGTGAACCGGCCCCTGACCCCCCCGCCCCCCTACAGCGCCCTACACACCGTCTCCTCCTCGCCGGCCCCGGGGCCCCTGGGGGGGGCGCCGCGGGAGGCCCCGTCCCCCCCGGCGCCCCCGCCCCCGCCCGGCCCCGGCCTGGAGGAGGCGGGGCCGGGCGGGGGGGGCGGGTTCCTCCCCAAGGGGGACGACAAGTCTCCCCGTGCCGAGGGGCCCCTGGCGGGCGAGGAGGGGGGGCGGGTCGGGGGGGAGAAGAGGCAGCGAGGGGGTGCGGGCGACTCCGGGAAGGAGCCGGGGGGGCCGGGGGAGAAGCGGCCCCTCCCCGCGGCGGGCCGGCGCCGCCGCTTCACGGGCGACTCGGGGATCGAGGTGTGCGTGTGCGGCGCCCGGGGGGTGAGGGGGCCGTGGGCAGGGGAGGAGGGGGAGGGGGGGAGGGAGGGGGAAGCGGGAGGAGGAAGAGGGGGAGGCCAGGTTGCTGACGGAGCTGGAGAGCCTGCTGGGCTGCACTGAGGACGAGGAGGAGGCCGGAGGAGGTGGAGGAGAGTTCTGCGAGAGCTGCGGTCCTCGAGCCCACCTCAGGGAGGAGGAGGAGGAGGAGGAGGAGGAGGAGGAGGAGGAGGAGGGCCCTGAGCCTGACCACCACAGCGGTAGCAGTGAACCACCGCCCTCCATCCACCAGCAGGAGGCGCTGCCCCGCGGCCCCCAGCCCTAGAGCTGGCGGCGGTAGGAGCTGAAGCATCACGCCAGAGAGAGGAGTGATGTGGCCCAGTGGTCCATCGCCGTGTGTGTGTGTGTGTGTGTGTGTGTGTGTGTGTGTGTGTGTGTGTTTCTTTGTTTTGTCCTCGTCGACGTGAGTCTCGATCGTACACCCATCGGACGCACGTCGGAGGTCCCCGCGGACCTGCACTAATCCGGAGATCCCTTTAACCCTTAAGGGGTCCACTGTGGCCTTTAGGGGTCCACTGTGGCCTTAAGGAATCCACTGTGGCCTTAAGGAATCCACTGTAGCTTTAAGGGGTCCACTGTGGCCTTAAGGGGTCCACTGTGGCCTTAAGGGGTCCACTGGGGCCTTAAGGGGTCCACTGGGGCCTTACTGGGGCCTTAAGGGGTCCACTGGGGCCTTAAGGGATCCACTGGGGCCTTACTGGGGCCTTAAGGGGTCCACTGGGGCCTTAAGGGGTCCCCTGTGGCCTTAAGAGGTCCACTGGGGACTTAAGGAGTCCACTGTGGCCTTAAGGGGTCCACTGGGGACTTAACCTTTCGGCTGTAGTCAGGTGCAGGGCCCAGGAGCCGCCAGCAGGGGGCGATAACCCTGGCCCCCACAGAGCTCCTCCTTCGACATCAGCATGAGGACACGCCCTCGCGCCCTCACGCTATTCGCTCTGAGGCGACAGGAGCCTGGCTGGCGTGGCGGGGCCAGGGGCCAGGGGCCAGGGGCCAGGTGAGATGTGGTTAAACCACCGAGCCAGAAGATTGTGCGACGTGTAATCAACACACAGTGTGTGTTTATGCAATGTGATAGTGTAGCGGACCCCTGAGCGGGCTGGGGTTCAGGGCGCTCTGTTCGGGGGTCTGATGATGAACCAGCCCTGGTCCGTGGGACGGAGACCCAGTTAGCATTAGCCCACCTTACCTTGTCTTTTGTGTTTTTGCCTTTTTTTTTACACAGCATGTATTTGTTTTTGAAAAAGGACTTAACATTTTCAAACGGTCAAATATGCTATTCTACCAAGCTATGAGTTGAGTCTTAATTTGCAAGGCATATTGTCTTTGATATGAATACGCAGTAAATGCAAGCTTACTTTAATACGCTTGCATAGGGGCTTAATTAATCTGTCCATAATGGTCACAGGAACTATGTCACAGACCACCGCTGGCTTTAATCAGGCAACGCACTCTTGAGTATTTCCTAAGACTGAGCTTTTTGGAAATAGTATTCCATAAAACCCATATGGCTTAAAGATGGTCTATCTTAAACGTAGCAGTCCTAGATGTAATTGAAGCCGCTCTTTTTGACATGCTATTTGACAGGTTATTTTATAATGTTGTATAAGACACTTCAATGCTTTATTTTAATATGTTGCTTTGGTCTACAAAGCACAGCTATCTCTGTTGATCAAATGTTTAAAGCCAGTCTCTTGAAAATGTTAACGTACACCGTATGAGTACATGGGATACTATGTAATGTACAACTTAATACTTGATGTGGCTGTTGAATAATACACAGTATGGCCTCAACACATTCTGAAGTGCTTTTCAATATAAATTTTTAAGGGTGGAAAAGAAATAAATATATTATTTTCTCCTGAAATTGTGGTACTACTAATAGATTATTTTCATATCCGCAAAGTCCCTCGTCGAAAGAATCACGTAATCAATGCCACCCCTGTGTAATAATATTCTGGGACATGTTATGGAACTCAATGGGTTCCAGGATATAGTCAGCACACACATGATGTTTATATTACATGTAAAGATTTGTATTTTATTGTAATCTCCAATTGTTGTTTAGGAGCACATTGTAATCTCCTGAATGTAAGCGTTTCAATTATACCTGAGTCAATGGCGGAGTGTTTCTGACCCTCGGCCACGGACTAGCGGTCGTGTCACTAGCGGAAGGGGTTTGTGTGCACACATGCTTTGAATGTGGGGTTGTCCATAACCTGATTATTAAACCGCCACAGTGGATGTGTGTCTAATAAACATCTCTTTAAATACTGTGAACACAGCCAATACTAGTTTTATTATCGGTCATAAGCATGTAGAAAACATAGCATGCCGGATTGAGTTGTTACTGTCTGAGACATGTATACTTTCATAAGAAATAAACACCTTTAAGGTGCCGTTTAAAATCTGTACCTTCACAGTGGCGGCTGCATATATATTTTACTCTATATTGTTTCAAATGTCCAGATGTTACGGTTGGATTCCAGGCAGCACATCTGGTCTAAATGTAACATTTTCAAACAAAGAATTTCTTCCAACTCTAATCGTAGAGATGTCAGGGACAGCGGCCCACAAGATATTACATTTTGTAAATCATACATTTCCATCAAACAATCAAAGATAATTACATCACTTACACATATGTACACTGACTTATACACACTGATAAACGCCAATACAAGGGTAGTCTGCTTCTTGACCAGTAGTCACACAGCTGGCACATTTATAATGCTATAATTAACTAGCCCACAGCACTATATCATCTGACATGTTTTAAACATTATCCACTAACCACTTGTCATACCTGGGAATAAAACAATGTTTCTTCTAGGATCCCTGTAAGACTGTGTTCATAGGGGAGTGATTAGGAATGGGATATGGGATACTATTACTATACGACTACCACTACTACTATAACTCTACTACTACCACTACCATAGTACTATACGTCTACTATTACTACTATACTACTACCCCTATACTACCACTGCTTCTACCACTAGTAACACCACTAATACTACTATACTACTACCACTACTACTACCAGTAGTACCACTACACAGCAATTAAACACATTGAGGAATATTTAATCAGTTGTAAAGGCTTCGACTTTATCAAATGAAGGCTTTTCCGTTGCCCAGTCTTGACAGGACCTGACCATCATTAGGAGTCTAAACGCCCTCATGGTGCAGTCCGCAGGCGAAAGGGGGCGTGTCTAGATAGTGAAGCAAAGGGGGCGTGTCTGTGGACGCAATGCATCATGGGAGTTGAACCGAGTGGTCCGAAGTACACCCGTGGACCACCGTACGGTAGGCGGAACCCTGTGATCCCGTGATCCAGTGAGTCGTCCCCGTTCTGTAAAGTCAAGCGTCACCCATCGCGGACAACTTTAATACGTCCATGACAAGGACTCACATCACAGAGCAGTGTAAAGATGGCTGACACCAGGAGGTAAGAATAAACATAAACCTCTCCCTCCACAGCGTCCGCACAGTGAGCGCAGTCGCCCATTATTATTGATGATAGTATTGATCAGGTTATTAACTCAGTGTGTTTACTGACCCGGGCTGAACTCGTCCGACGTGCAGTCATACCTCTCTCTCTCTCTCTCTCTCTCTCTCTCTCTCTCTCTCTCTCTCTCTCTCTCTCTCTCTCTCTCTCTCTCTCTCTCTCTCTCTCTCTCTCTCTCTCTCTCTCTCTCTCTCTCTCTCTCCCTCTCCTCTCCTCTCCTCTCCTCTCCCTCTCCTCTCTCTCTCCCTCTCTCTCTTCTCCTCTCTCTCCCTCTCTCTCTCCTCTCTCTCTCTCTCTCTCTCTCTCTCTCTCTCTCTCTCTCTCTCTCTCTCTCTGTCTGTCTGTCTGTCTGTCTGTCTGTCTGTCTGTCTGTCTGTCTCTATATAACCTAACATGGGCTTAGTAATACGAACACTTACGCTACGACAATGTGTCATTCAATTATTAAATGAAGGAGATCTTTAATAAAGAAGATAGCAGTCGAAATTGACTAGAAGTGTGTGCGCATGCGCGACCTGTCTTGATTCTCTATTGATCTCCTCAGATCATAACCTTATTATGACTCTTTGTTACCAGTACCCAAGGCTTTGAGGACACCACCACTCATGTCAACGTCAAAGTATGTGCTTGCTCTCTCAAGTCTAATATTATGTTCTATTATATAGTTTATTTTTATATCCTATTATATAGTTATTGGAAATGTTCACTATACTACTACTACTACTACTACTACTACTACTACTACTACTACTACTACTACTACCACCACCACGTTTGTGCTCATTTCAACTCCACTTTGTGCCCGTCCACCAGGAGTACTACGGTAAGATTCTAAAGAAGACGGTGGATCTGAAGACCAACGCCTGTATGACGCCGTCCACGCCCGTCCCTCTCCACATCCGCCAGGCGCTGAAGATGGTGCACCCCGAAGTCAGTAACAAGTGAGTCCTCCAGCCGTACCCCAAACTGTACCCCCAACCGTATCCCTAACCCCCAACCATACCCCAAACCCCCAACCATACCCCTAACTGTACCCCTAACCGTACCACAACGTACCCCTAACCGTACCCCAAACCCCCAACCATACCCCAAACCCCCAACCGTACCCCTAACCGTACCCCTAACCGTACCACAACGTACCCCTAACCGTACCCAAACCCCAACCATACCCCAAACCCCCAACCGTACCCCTAACCGTACCCCTAACCATACCACAACGTACCCCTAACCGTACCCCTAACCGTACCCCTAACCGTACTACAACGTACCCCTAACCGTACCCCCAACCATACCCCAAACCCCCAACCGTACCCCTAACCGTACCACAACGTACCCCTAACCATACCACAACGTACCCCTAACCGTACCACAACGTACCCCTAACCATACCCCAAACCCCCTCCCGGCGTGTGGCCCCTCAGGTACTACGGCTGTGGGCTGGTGGTCCCGGAGAGCCTGGGGGGCTGCCGCGTGCTGGACCTGGGCAGCGGCAGCGGGAGGGACTGCTACATGCTGAGCCAGCTGGTCGGGGAGAAGGGCTACGTCACCGGGATCGACATGACAGAGGACCAGGTACCAGCACATAGACAGGACCAGGACCAGCACATAGACAGGATCAGGACCAGCACATAGACAGGACCAGGACCAGCACATAGACAGGACCAGGACCAGCACATAGACAGGACCCAGGACCAGCACATAGACAGGACCAGGACCAGCACATAGACAGGACCAGGACCAGCACATAGACAGGACCAGGACCAGCACATAGACAGGACCAGGACCAGCACATAGACAGGACCAGGACCAGCACATAGACAGGACCAGGACCAGCACATAGACAGGATCAGGACCAGCACATAGACAGGACCAGGACCAGCACATAGACAGGACCAAGACCAGCACATAGACAGGATCAGGACCAGCACATAGACAGGACCAGGACCAGCACATAGACAGGATCAGGACCAGCACATAGACAGGACCAGGACCAGCACATAGACAGGACCAGGACCAGCACATAGACAGGACCAGCACATAGACAGGACCAGGACCAGCATATAAACAGGACCAGGACCAGCACATAGACAGGACCAGGTACCAGCACATAGACAGGACCAGGACCAGCACATAGACAGGACCAGCACATAGACAGGACCAGGACCAGCACATAGACAGGACCAGGACCAGCACATAGACAGGACCCAGGACCAGCACATAGACAGGATCAGGACCAGCACATAGACAGGATCAGGACCAGCACATAGACAGGACCAGGACCAGCACATTGACAGGATCAGGACCAGCACATAGACAGGACCAGGACCAGCACATAGACAGGACCAGCACATAGACAGGACCAGGACCAGCATATAAACAGGAACCAGGACCAAGCACATAAGACAGGACCAGGTACCAGCACATAGACAGGACCAGGACCAGCACATAGACAGGACCAGCACATAGACAGGACCAGGACCAGCACATAGACAGGACCAGGACCAGCACATAGACAGGACCCAGGACCAGCACATAGACAGGACCAGGACCAGCACATAGACAGGACCAGGACCAGTACATAGACAGGACCAGGTACCAGCACATAGACAGGACCAGGGACAAGGAACCAGCACATAGACAGGACCAGGACCAGCACATAGAAAGGACTAGGACCAGCACATAGACAGGACCAGGACCAGTACATAGACAGGACCAGGTACCAGCACATAGACAGGACCAGGGACAAGGAACCAGCACATAGACAGGACCAGCACATAAACAGGACCAGGACCAGCACATAGACAGGACCAGGACCAGCACATAGACAGGACCAGGTACCAGCACATAGACAGGACCAGGGACAAGGAACCAGCACATAGACAGGACCAGGACCAGCACATAGAAAGGACTAGGACCAGCACATAGACAGGACCCAGGACCAGCACAAATGCCCCTTTTCCACTGCCAAAATAGTCCCGACTCTACTCGGTGCGGTTAGTGCAGCCCTACACTACACGGCACGGTACCAGTAAATTTTCGCTTTTCCACACAAAACCGTGGGCTGGAACTGGGCGGAGTCGGAGGGCGGAGTCGGAGGTGTTCAGGCGTGACGTCAGCTTCAGGCGACTAGAAAGTGCCATGCCGCGGTCAGAAAAAAGTAAACAACGATGGAAGCACTGGACGACATCGAGGCAGTACTGCTGTTGCTGATTGCTCTGTGGCTTGTAGCGACAAAAGAACACGAACGTATGGAAGAGTCGAGACGAGCGATTCTTATCGTTTTGTCGTTGTTGCTCTCGCAGTTGTGTTTTCATACATGACGGGTGAATGTTTAAAGACCCCCGCGCTTCGTCGCACATATGACGTCATTTCATCTAACCAATCAGTGGACAGCACTGTTCACGTGACATTTAGGCCCCCGACTCGTACCGGTTAGACCTATCTCTGAAATCCTCCAATCCGAAGTGGAAAAGCTCTCAAATCAGGGTAGAGTCGTGCAGAGCCGTGTCGTACCGTTGCGAAAACGCACAGTGGAAAAGGGGCAATAGACAGGACCAGGTACCAGCACATAGACAGGACCAGGACCAGCACATAGACAGACCAGGACCAGCACATAGACAGGACCAGGACCAGCACATAGACAGGACCAGGACCAGCACACAGACAGGACCAGGGACAAGGAACCAGCACATAGACAGGACCAGGACCAGCACATAGACAGGACCAGGACCAGCACATAGACAGGACCAGGACCAGCACATAGACAGGACCAGGACCAGCACATAGACAGGACCAGGACCAGCACATAGACAGGACCAGGACCAGCACATAGACAGGATCAGGACCAGCACATAGACAGGACCAGGTACCAGCACATAGACAGGACCCAGGACCAGGAACCAGCACATAGACAGGACCAGGACCAGCACATAGACAGGACCCAGGACCAGCACATAGACAGGACCCAGGACCAGGGACCAGCACATAGACAGGACCAGGACCAGCACATAGACAGGACCCAGGACCAGGGACCAGCACATAGACAGGACCAGGGACCAGCACATAGACAGGACCAGGGACCAGCAGACCAAAGACTACACAACAGACTAGAGACAGGACCGCCATGCATGCCCTGTTTTGATTAGAGATGTTCCGATACATTTTTCCTTCCTGATTCCGATTCCTGAACTTGAGTATCGGCCGAGTTCCTATCTATACAGCATTGTATCTACTGACAGCACTTGATCTTATTGAAGGGTTCTCTTTCGATGACAGCGATAGTAGTTGGTCAACAATTATTTTGTCAGAAATCGCCTTCTTCTTGAGCTCAACCAGAGAAGCTTTGGGACCGCCTGATGCAGGTCACTGACTGTTCTTCTGTCTGTAGTTATGACTGTTCTTCTGTCTATAGTTCTTACTGTTCTCTGACTGTTCTTCTGTCTATAGGTCCCTGACTGTTATTCTGCTTGTAGTTATGACTGTTCTCTGACTGTTCTTCTGTCTATAGGTCCTTGACTGTTCTTCTGTCTATAGGTCCCTGACTGTTATTCTGCCTGTAGTTATGACTGTTCTGACTGTTCTTCTGTCTATAGGTCCCTGACTGTTCTTCTGTCTATAGGTCCCTGACTGTTCTTCTGTCTATAGTTCTTACCGTTCTCTGACTGTTCTTCTGTCTGTAGTTATGACTGTTCTCTGACTGTTCCTATCTGTAGTTATGACTGTTCTCTGACTGTTCTTCTGTCTATAGTTCTTACCGTTCTCTGACTGTTCTTCTGTCTGTAGTTATGACTGTTCTCTGACTGTTCTTCTGTCTATAGGTCTCTGACTGTTCTTCTGTCTGTAGTTATGACTGTTCTCTGACTGTTCTTCTGCCTATATGTCCCTGACTGTTCTTATGTCTGTAGTTATGACTGTTCTCTGACTGTTCTTCTGTCTATAGTTTTTACCGTTCTCTGACTGTTCTTCTGTCTATAGGTCTCTGACTGTTCTTCTGTCTGTAGTTATGACTGTTGTCTTACTGTTCTTCTGTCTATAGGTCTCTGACTGTTCTTCTGTCTGTAGTTATGACTGTTGTCTTACTGTTCTTCTGTCTATAGGTCCCTGACTGTTCTTCTGTCTGTAGTTATGACTGTTCTCTGACTGTTCTTCTGTCTATATGTCCCTGACTGTTCTTATGTCTGTAGTTATGACTGTTCTCTGACTGTTCTTCTGTCTGTAGTTATGACTGTTGTCTTACTGTTCTTCTGTCTATAGGTCTCTGACTGTTCTTCTGTCTGTAGTTATGACTGTTGTCTTACTGTTCTTCTGTCTATAGGTTTCTGACTGTTCTTCTGTCTGTAGTTATGACTGTTGTCTTACTGTTCTTCTGTCTATAGGTCTCTGACTGTTCTTCTGTCTGTAGTTATGACTGTTGTCTTACAGTTCTTCTGTCTATAGGTCCCTGACTGTTCTTCTGTCTGTAGTTTATGACTGTTCTCTGACTGTTCTTCTGCCTCGTTGCTCTAGCTGGAGGTGGCCAGGACATACGTCGACTACCACATGAAGGAGTTTGGCTACAAGAAGCCCAACATCAGTTTTGTCCAGGGATACATCGAGGCCCTGAAGGAGGCGGGCATCGAGGACGAGTCCTGCGACATCATCATGTAAGACCGCCACCACACAGCGAGGCTGTTCTCCTCCTTCATTTCTCTCTCCTTCTATGGAACATTTGTGTTCTCATGAGTTGCATCCATGAAGTTGTTTTACTAAAGAGGCTTGGTTGTGTTTGATGTTCCAGTTCCAACTGCGTGGTGAATCTGTCTCCAGACAAGAAGCGGGTTCTGGAGGAGGCGTTCCGTGTTCTGAAGGTAAGGCCTGGTTACTGCCTTCCACATGTGACCTCTGACCTCTTCCTGTGACCTTGACAACTTTAAAATAATTAAGTAAAAGTCTCCAGATAAAATATGAATCCCTGTTTTTGAAATACCTTGTGGGTACCTATGACAGAGGCAACACTGTAAAGTAATGAATGGTTTTAAATGCTTTAATCCCATTGCTGGTTAGGATGGGGGGGAGTTCTACTTCAGCGACGTCTACAGCAGCGGGCGGCTGACTGAGGAACTCAAACGGCACCAAGTCCTTTGGGGTACTTCTCAGATGTTCATATATTTCAATATGTTGTACTACTACTTCTACTACAATATACTACACTACCATTACTATTACTATACTACATTACTACTACTATACTACACTACAGTACTACTACTATACTACACTATTATTACTACTACTACTATACTACACTACTATATACTACTACTACTATACTTACTACTACTACTATACTACACTACTATGACTACTATACTCTACTACTACTATACTACACGACCATTACTACTATACTATCTACTACTACTATACTACACTATTATTCCTACTATACTACAGAACTATTACTACTACTATCAACACTACTATTATACTACACTACCATTACTACTACTATACTACACTACTATTACTACTATACTACACTACCATTACTACTATACTACACTACCATTACTACTATACTACACTACATTACTACTACTATTACTACTACTACACTACTATTACTACTACTATACTCTACTACTATTATACTACACTACCATTACTACTATTCTACACTACTATACTACTACTATTACTACTATACTACACTACCATTACTACTACTATACTACATTAATACTACTAATACTACCACTATACTACACTACTATACTTCACTACCATTACTACTATACTACACTGCTATTACTACTGCTATACTACACTACTATTACTACTACTACACAACTATTACTACTGCTACTATACTACACTATACTACACAACTATTAGTACTGCTACTATACTACACTACTATTTACTACTACTATACTACACTACTATTACTACTACTATACTACACTACCATTACTACTATACTACACTACTATTACTACTACTATACTACACAACTATTACTACTGCTACTACACTACTATTACCACTACTATTACTATACTACACTACAATTACCACTACTATTACTACTTCTATACTACACTAACATTACTGCTATACTACACTACCATTACTACTACTATACTACATTACTACAACACTATAATTACTACTACTATACTGCACTACTATTACTACTACACTACTATTACTACTATTACTACTACTACAATACACTACTATTACTACTACTATACTAAACTACTATTAATACTACACTACCATTACTACTACTACTGTACTACACTACTATTAATACTACTATACTACACTACCATTACTACTACTATACTGCACTACTATTACTACGACTATACTATTACTACTACTATACTACACTACTATACTACACTACTAATACTACTATACTACACTACTAATACTACTATTGCTATTACAACTACTATTACTTCTACTACCACTACAACTACTACTATACTACTACTACTACTACTACTACAAATACTACTATACCACTAGAACCACTACTATTATTCTACTACTAATACCACTGTTACTACTATACTACTACTACCACTACTACTACTACAACTACTACTATACCACTACTACCACTACTACTCGTACTACAACTGATATACTACTACTCTACTACTACTCTACTACTACTACAACTACACCACTAATACCATTACTACCACCACTACTACTAGTACTACTACTACTCTCCTACTCCTCTACCGCCCCCACTGCCCGTCACTGAGCTGGTCTCCTCCCCCAGGCGAGTGCATCAGCGGGGCTCTGTGGTGGGAGGACCTCCTCCAGCTGGCCGGGGAGGTGGGCTTCAGCGCGCCGCGCCTGGTGACCGCCAAACCCGTCACCGTGGACAACAGCGAGCTGCAGAGCATTCTGGGTAACCCTTCTGCCTCCTCGGGGATCGTCGGGTCACTGCGGGGTTCAGTCCGCTACGTTCTGAACACCGACTAACACCTACGTCGCTCTCTCTCTCTCCTGCACCACAGGGGACTTCCGCTTCGTCTCGGCCACGTACCGGCTCTTCAAGGTCCCGGCCGGCACCCGGAAGCCCGCCCTGGTCATGTACGAGGGCAACGTCACCGGCCTGGAGGAGAGCTTCACCCTCGACACGCACTACACCTTCAAGGTCAGCCTTGAACAACATCTAGAGCAAACCAGAGACACAAGACGCTTCAGAGGATACACGTTGAGGTATTGAGTAGAGTTGCTCCGATACCGACACCAGGGTTGGAGGTTCCTCCGATACGGCCTCTCTAGAACCGCCACACATTACGGCGTTATGCTGCGCTCGTAAGTCAAAACTCATCTCCGACGTGTGTCGAGCCGTAAAAACACAGATGCTCACGATAAACTACAAGAATACAAATGTAGCATTCTATTATAGATTATAAACGTAGCATTCTGTTATTGATTATAAACGTAGCATTCTGTTATTGATTATAAACGTAGCATTCTGTTATCGATTATAAACGTAGCATTCTGTTATTGATTATAAACGTAGCATTCTATTATAGATTATAAACGTAGCATTCTATTATAGATTATAAACGTAGCATTCTGTTATAGATTATAAACGTAGCATTCTGTTATCGATTATAAACGTAGCATTCTGTTATTGATTATAAACGTAGCATTCTGTTATCGATTATAAACGTAGCATTCTTTTATCGATTATAAACGTAGCATTCTGTTATCGATTATAAACGTAGCATTCTGTTATTGATTATAAACGTAGCATTCTATTATCGATTATAAACGTAGCATTCTGTTATTGATTATAAACGTAGCATTCTGTTATCGATTATACACGTAGCATTCTGTTATCGATTATAAACGTAGCATTCTGTTATTGATTATAAACGTAGCATTCTATTATCGATTATAAACGTAGCATTCTGTTATTGATTATAAACGTAGCATTCTGTTATTGATTATAAACGTAGCATTCTGTTATCGATTATAAACGTAGCATTCTGCTGTCGATTATAAACGTAGCATTCTGTTATTGATTATAAACGTAGCATTCTGTTATCGACTATAAACGTAGCATTCTGTTATCGATTATAAACGTAGCATTCTGTTATCGATTATAAACGTAGCATTCTATTATCGATTATAAACGTAGCATTCTGTTATTGATTATAAACGTAGCATTCTGTTATCGATTATAAACGTAGCATTCTGTTATCGATTATAAACGTAGCATTCTGTTATCGATTATAAACGTAGCATTCTGTTACTGATTATAAACGTAGCATTCTGTTATTGATTATAAACGTAGCATTCTGTTATTGATTATAAACGTAGCATTCTGTTATTGATTATAAACGTAGCATTCTGTTATCGATTATAAACGTAGCATTCTGTTACTGATTATAAACGTAGCATTCTGTTATCGATTATAAACGTAGCATTCTGTTATCGATTATAAACGTAGCATTCTGTTACTGATTATAAACGTAGCATTCTGTTATCGATTATAAACGTAGCATTCTGTTATCAATTATAAACGTAAACGATCTAGTTCTGAAAGAAGAAGAGTCATCAGTAAGTGAACCAGCTTTACATTGTGGTCATCGTGAGAGAACCCAGTGCTATAATAAGAACAAGTGCTCTCAGTCATAACAATGCTGGATGCTGTATCGGTGTATGGCTGGTATCTGCCCATACTCAGGTGACGGAGGCGGTGGTATTGATGCTGAAGGTGTGTTTGTGTTCAGGTGACGGAGGCGGTGGTATTGATGCTGAAGGTGTGTTTGTGTTCAGGTGACGGAGGCGGTGGTATTGATGCTGAAGGTGTGTTTGTGTTCAGGTGAAGGAGGCGGTGGCGGTGGACGGCGAGGTCGCGGAGATCCTGAGGCGCTCCCGGTTTTCCGATGCGTTCACCGTTCAGCCGGGCGCTGCGGCCCCGCCTGGCGCCGGCGTTCCCAACGTGAGTCCTGTACTCTCAGGAGAAGTCCCCGTACCATCCTCTCCTTCGTGAGTCCGTGTACTCTCAGGAGAAGTCCCCGTACCATCCTCTCCTTCCTGATGGTGGTACAGCGCTGTCTAGCGTTGCTATCAGTAGTTAGCACACCATGACGGTGATGTACTGTCGCTTCACTCACTGTCATAATAGTTTCATTCAGAACAATGTTGTGATGTTCTCTGCCCGTAAAGGAGCTAGTCATGTGATCGGATGGGTGCAGAGACTTGCGTACTCGCCGATGCTGCATTCAGTATCGGGAGGAATTTTCGATACTGGTTTCGAATTCGGAACAACTCCAGTTGACCAGGAGAGGTGTGTGAACGCAGGTCCGCCTCTCCTCTGGGTCAGAGCTCGGTGTGTCTGTAGCATCGACCCCGCGCTGCCCCCCCCCCCCCCCCCCCTGTGATCACACGGTCGGACACGCGGAGAGGCACGGGCGGCACGTGGCTCAGGAGGCAGAGCGGGTCGGCTGGTGACCAGAAGGTCGCTGGTTCGATCCCCGGCTCCTCCTCCTAGCTGAGTGTGGAGGTGTCCCTGAGCAAGACGCCCCAACCCTGACACTGCTCCTGACCAGCTGGCCTGTCGCGCCCTGCGGGGCTGAACTCCGCCCTCGGGGTGTGAATGAATGCGTCAATGGGTGAATGTGAGTCGATGTTGTACGGTGCTGTGAGCGGCCGCTGGTCAGAGCAGCGCGGTCGCCCTCCTCCAGTTCCAAGCAGTACTAGAGCTCGGTGTGTTTGTAGTGTCACCCGGCGCTGGCCCCGCCCCCGAGACCTGCTGGGTTCTGTGTAGCCGGTCATACACGCAGAGACGCAGACACGCAGAGGATAGACATGTGTACGCACACACATGTTGGACTCACACACCCCCACACTCAGGGTCAGACAGCTGTGGCAGAGTCATAACCAGACCGGGGTCACGGTGGGGAACCTTGACAGGAAGGAATGTTCTCCCCCGGCCAATAGGATGACAGCTTATCTGCTTCTCATGGCCAATCCAGCCAACACACAGTGAGCACGCACACACATAGACACTATACTCACATCAGCCACATCCACACACACACACGCTGCAAACAACACACACACACACACACACAACACACACACACACACACACACACACACACACACACACACACACACACACACACACACACACACACACACCACACACACACACTGTATATTTTCAATTGTGCATCCCAGTGCGTTCAGTACTGGGTGGGATTCAGCGCTCGTGTCTCCGTGGTGGGCAGAATGGATCCAGCCTTAGTGTGTCTGAAGCTGGGGTCCCCTGGCCAGGCTGGGGTCCCCTGGCCAGGCTGGGGTCCAGCTCTTTGTACTGGTGATAGGGATCAGAGCCCTCAGTGTACTGGGATAATGGCCAGACGGTTCAGAGAGCGACCCCTCGCCATGCTTATATAATGAAGTAAGATAAAAGTACAAAATCTGAAGAGCCATAAATAATCATATGTCAATATATAACCTAGACACATGTGTATTATGTGATGCATGACCCCCATTTATAGATATGATATAACCCAATGTGAATAGGACGCACCCTTTCAAAGGTGTTTCAATTGATCAGTAAAGCAGAAGAGGTCATTGTCTGAATGTCAGTGGTGTTGGTTGATGTTATGGACAATGTTTCTACAGACGGACGTTGTGAATCCGTTTGAGCTGAGCCAACGGAAGGAGAATGCAGTTTCCGGACCTGCCACAGGGGAGTGCTGTGGGGCAAAGTCAACCGCATGCTGCAAATAAATAAGAGGAGAGATGTTGATTGATTTCTACTGTCAAGTATGGAATTCATTCGTACATCATTCATGTCTTAGCTTTTCTCAATGACCAATGCTTTTTTCAAGCTAGAAAACAAATGAGTAGGTCGATGGAATGCTTTTGTAATTAGCCCATAATTCGCCTCGGAGAATAATCCTACTTTCAGAATGAGTTGAAGTATTAGATATAATATGTAGTATTCGGCTTTATAGGTGTGAAAAGTCGTGGCATCACAATGTTACAATGTTTTCCTGATGAGTGGACTTCTGCTTTTTAAATAAAGGATTTAAATCAAGACTGCTTACGCCTTGCATTCATTTGGTTAGATATGATGATAAGAGACGGGATGCACGCTATGCAGAACTTACCTGATCCAACAGGATTCTACTGAATAATTCCGGGGGTCGGCTGATGTGTCGCTTGCTCTCCACCTGTGTGATCCCAACATGGATAACGTTGTTCAGAAATGTCGTATTGATGTGTGTTGTTTTTGGCAAATTAATGTATATAAATGTTCTTACAAATTCCGAGACATGCGGGTGTCTACACACAAGTCTAAAACAAAAAGAGGGCCGTGCCTCGAATGAGCCGACGTCACTTCATTAATGATGAATATATATTTAAAACATAAGAGTAGGGCGTGTGTCTGCCTCTGGACCGTCAGCTCAGACCATTCAGAGTCATTAAAAAAACAACGAAATGACAGCACAAAAATAAGACTATTTTGGAATTAAAAGAGATAATTGCACCAACCTCATCCCACAAATCAAAGTATTCCATCCAATGCATCGAGATTGCCGTGTGTGTGTGTGTGTGTGTGGTGTGTGTGTGTGTGTGTGTGGTGTGTGTGGTGTGTTTTTTGCTAATTCGTACATCGGTGTGTGTGTGTGTGTGTGGTGTGTGTGTGTGGTGTGTGGTGGTGTGTGGTGTGGTGCTGTGTGTGTGTGTAGTGGTGTGTGCCGTGTGGCTGCGCGCGCGTATGTCTTCGCAAGCGGTGCCCCTGCCTTGCTGTCTGATTGGCTGCGCGACCCGCCTACACCCCGCCCCCCGAGCGGCCTTCGCTGCACGGGATTGGCCGCCGCTGCCGCCCGTCCCGGGACATCCAGGGAGGCACGGGTTCGCACGCAGCGGCGCTCCGGTGAGGCGACAGAACCCGAAGCGTAGTGGAGCCAAGCGGGTCCCGATGCACGAGTCACGGCGACCATCGCGGGGATGAGGGCGCACTCCAGCTGCCCTCTGATTATTAAAATATATAAATATCACTATGGCCGACGCGTCCGAACACAAGCACCAGCGACTGCAAAAATGGCGTCACATGCGCCCGGTCCGAGCCTCTGATGACCATTCCTCCTGCTCCTGGGCGGCCAGCGCCGGCTGCGTCGCCCCGACGAGCGGCGCGGAGGCGGCGGAGGAGGCGGTGATCTTCGGGCTGCGCCTGGAGGACACGGACGACATCTCCTTCATGGACCGGGGCCACCTGCGCGTCAGCGAGCGGGCTCGCGTGAAACTACGGATATTCGGGCAGAACATCAACAACGAGACCTGGTCCAAGATCGCCTTCACGGAGCACGAGCGGAGCCGCGGAGGAGCCGCCGCCACTGGGAGCCTCGAAGGCGACGCGTCGCGGGACAACCGGAGCCGGGAGGAGACGTCGGGTACCGGGCATCCGTGCGGCATCAGGACGTCAGACATCATCATCCTGCCCAGCATCGTACTGAGCCGCAAGACGTCGGGCGTGGTGGAGATCGACGTGAAGCCTTTCACGCAAAACGGAACGGAGTAAGTCGTACTACTTTTGCATCGCCACCTCCACGCCGGCGGCGCCCGGGGCGCAC
Source organism: Melanogrammus aeglefinus (assembly GCA_900291075.1). Taxonomy (NCBI): domain Eukaryota; kingdom Metazoa; phylum Chordata; class Actinopteri; order Gadiformes; family Gadidae; genus Melanogrammus; species Melanogrammus aeglefinus. Next base: position 111,002 of record OLKM01001184.1, on the reverse strand, counting down.
GGGGCACACGGGGCGCACGACCCGTGGACGGAGCACACCTGGGTGTACCACGACGGCGAGGACACCAAGGTGATCGTGGTGGAGGAGAAGAAGTTCCTACTGCCCTTCTGGCTGCAGGTGATCTTCATCTCCATGCTCCTCTGCCTCTCGGGGATGTTCTCCGGGCTGAACCTCGCCTCATGGGCGCTGGACCCCATGGAACTCCAGATCGTGCAGAACTGCGGCACCAGAAGAAGAGAAGAACTACGTCCAAGAAGATCGAGCCGCGTGCGTAGCCAGGGAACTACCTGCTGCGTGCTCGCTGTTGCTAGCAAGTGCTGGTGAACCACCACGCTCACAATCCTCTGGAGACATTCCGCGGGTCGGGGCTCATCGCCGTGGTGATGTCCACCATCGGGATCGTGATCTTCGGGGAGATCGTCCCGCAGGCAATCTGCTCGAGGCACGGCCTGGCCGTGGGCGCCAACACCATCTTCCTCACCAAGTTCTTCATGCTGCTCACCTTCCCCGCGTCCTACCCGGTGAGCAAACTCCTGGACTACCTCCTGGGCCAGGAGATCGGCACGGTGTACAACCGGGAGAAGCTCTTGGGAGATGCTGGCGCGGTCACGGACCGTACAAACGACCTGTAAAGAGAGCTCAACAATCACCCAAGAGCCCTGGAGCTGCGGACTAAGACAGTGAGGACGTGCAGACGCCGCTCGGGACTGCTTCATGATCCCGAGACGCCGGCCTGCACTTCATACCATGTCGGAGTGATGGAGAGGGCACACACGCGCATCCCCGTGTCAGGTCGACCGCTCCAACATCGTGGACCTGCTCTTCGTCAAGGACCTGGCCTTGGTTGAACCCGGACGACTGCACCCCCTGAAGGACCACTCACCAAGTACTACAGCACCAGCCGCACTTGTCTTCAACGACACCAAGTTGGATACGGGATGCCGGAGGAGTTCAAGAACAGGTAAGGTGTTCCTCCTGAGAGATAGCTATCTTCCGTTCTGTAATGATTGGTGAGGGGTTGGACCCATGGAGATAGTTGGTTATAGCGGGGCGATGAGGTGGTGACCTCTTCCTGTTATCCTGATGTTATGTCACATCAGGCGGACGGGGGACATTGGGACACAGGTGAGGACACCCACTCAGCTGGGATCACTGGACGTGTAATGGTTTGATTAAGAGCAAGGCTACCCCCCTCTATGGACACTGGCGTCTGTCCCCACTGCCTTAGTAAAGCGCTGGATTCTTGTTTCATATTAGATAGCAGATGAGTGTGCTGGATTGGTGAGGCCAGGTTACACGCGGGTCGGGCAGAGCAGGCATCAGGGTCCTGGGAGTTGCACCTCCCTGGAACACTGAGGGAATGCTCTGCTGAGTTCAGCAGTGAGTCTTGGAGGGTGAGCAACAGGTTTCCCAGGTCTGCGGGGGCCGCTGGGCCACGGGTACCCCGAGAGAGGCGACCCGGGAACCCATTGGGAAATTCAGGTGTGAATCCAGTGTGAATCCGGTGTGCATCGGTGTAACAGTGTTAAATCAAGGTGTAAATGTGGTGTGAAACCGGAAATGTGTGTGATTCAAGTGTAAACAATTTAACAACACAACAAGGCTGACGTACATTGTCCTTCACAATAAGTGTTAAATTAATCACCATATTACGTCAGTCATGCTAAACCTAAGTTAACAAACATTAATAATTACAGTTTACACGTCTATTCACAATGCTTTGTTGGATCATGTGTCATGTTAAGTGAGGCTATTTATCCTAACCCGGCACCTTACAGCCCTACCTGCTTAGCCCGATCTACACCTAACATCATCATCTGATCACAGCATACTAGCCGGACGGCATGATGGACCAAACGGTGCCACATATATGTTGTTCTTATCCAACCACTCGCTCCACACAGCGAGGATGGGGGGCGTGAGGAGGGGGCAAGGGCACCTCCTGCTCTCTGTGTGTCCTGCCTCGAGGGGAAGAAAGCAAGCGCAATCCTCTCCATCACTTCATTCACTTAATGTTTACAACCAGCCCCTGTCCTCTCTCTCTCTCTTACACCACCCCACTCCTCTCTCTTTTTCTCTCCCATTTTCATCCTCCCACCCCCTCCCTCCTCCTCCTCCTCCCCCCCTCCTCATACCCCCCCCCTACCCACTCCTCCCCCCCTCCTTCCTATTAGTTCTGAATGACTTGTACGACATTGAAAAGCTGTAGCAGGTGACGGGGTTATCAGGTTGGATCTGTTTGAGGAACTGCTTAACACCCTCACGCTGCCTCTCTCTCTCTCTCTCTTCCTCTCCTTCTCTTCCTCTCTCCTCTCTCGCTCTTCTTTCGTCTCTCTCCTCTCCTCCCTCTGTCCCTGTCTCCTCTCTCTCTCTTCATTCCCTCTCTCTCTCTCCTCTCTCTCTCTTTTCTCTCTCTCTCGGGCTTCTCTCTCCCTCTCGTCTCTCTCTCTGGTTTCTGTCTGTCTCGTCTCTCTCTCTCCTCCTCTCTCTCCCTCTCTCTCTCTCTCTCTCTCTCTCTCTCTCTCTCTCTCTCTCTCTCTCTCTCTCTCTCTCTCTCTCTCTTCCTCTCTCTCTCTACTCCTCTCCCTTCCTCTGTCTGTGTGTTGTTTCATCTCTCTACATCTGTCTTCCCCCTGCTCTCACCGTCACTTTCTCTGTTCTCCTTCTCCCTCCAAGCCAAGCTCGGTGAGCTGTCTCACAGTTATCACCTCCCTTCAACCTGCACCCCATTCGCACACCTACACTTTCATATCCTTCACTGTGATTCAACGTGGTGCAAACACACAGACACACACACATAAATATAGCCCATGACGTTGTTGTAGCAATCATTGTAAATGTCCCCATGTTTGTTGGCTTAGTTCCATAGGCATTTGATGTACAAAGTATGCCAGAAATTCACAAACACAAACATGTCTTAATTAGTAAGTTGAAAAGCTAATTCAATTTACTCCCTCTACTGCCAAACTAGAATAGGGTTTAAAACTTATGTATAAATAAAAACACTGTGAGTGTCCAATTAAATGTCTGGCATTGATATCCCTGTATTCTATCTTGAATTGTATCATTCATCTTATTTTTGCTGCGAGTTATACTTTTAATTACTGTACTTTGATCCTTACATTTGTGATTGTCAAGTAATGGCAGGCAGTCTAAAACATCTATCTGAAAGTTTGGTGCGTTGTGTTTTAATTCAAACTTCATCCCTTTTCCTCACAACGCTCCTTCGCCCCTGATCAGGTGACAGACATCAGCGATGTGAAGAACATCACGCGGTTGCCAAGGGATACCAAACGACAAGCAGTGGCGATTGTTTTCACGGATGACACGTCGCGCACATTTACATGTGAATCAGGTAACTCTCCATTTACAGCACATTAACATGTGAATCCATTCACAGCAGAATTACGTGTGAATCAGTTACCTCTACATTTACAGTACATTAACATGTGAATCAGGTACCTCTACATTTACAGAACATTAACATGGGAATCAGGGACCTCTACATTTACTACAAAATAACATGGGAACCAGGGACCTCTACATTTACTTTAGCTTTTAGCTTTTTAGCTTTTTGAATCAGAAAGATGAGTGTAGTCTCATTTTTATTAGGACATAATAGTAACATCTCAGAGATATAGGGATAGTACAGTTCACAGTACACTTAACTATTTATTTTGCATTCTAGTTTGTGATGCTCGCGTTATGTTTAGAAAAACAAAACAATTATTTGAAAAACACCAGCAAGTCGGCTAATTATTTCCCTCCTGAAATACCCACACCAATTGCGACAATGTTAACAACAGCCATCCCCAAGTAAAGCGCACAATTTTATAGTTGTCCTCCGTGTTGGCTACCCAACGTGGTCCACGTGAGACATGCATGTGTAGAGCGGTGGTAAGAAAAATGGACTTGACCTCGTTCCTGTCTGTTGTCCTCAGAGCTGGAGGCAGAGGAGTGGTTCAAGACGCTGTCCATCGAGTGTCTGGGAACCCGCCTCAATGACATCAGCATGGGGGAGCCGGACCTGCTCGCTGCCGGGGTGCAGTGTGAACACACGGGTAACCCACACACGGCTGCTCACAAACACACACACACACGTGCGAGCACACACGCGTGCAAGCACACACGCGTGCAAGCACAAGTAAACACACACAGGGCATGCAAACACACACACACACACACACACACACGTGCATACACACACACACGTGCATACACACACACACATACACCCACCCACAGACACACCATAATGAGATCTCTCTCAACAACTCTCCCTTTTACAAGTCCCATGGAAGGCTTTATAACCCATTTTATATTGTTGTGTGTGTTTGTTTGAATGTGGTTGCCTGTGTGCGCGCGCATGCCTGTCCCATGTGTCGCTACGTCATCCACACACCGAAGGAAAACCTGATAAACACACCCAGTAAAACTTTGCGACTTCACAGTCCCCCCCCCCCCCTCTCTATTTATAACCAGATGCTCGGGCACACACAAACACAAACACAAACACAAACACAAACACAAACACAAACACCAACCCCACCCATCCAATCACAAAAAAATAAGCCCCGTGTCCGATGTGTAACCACGTCCTCCTCCGATGTCCCCAGAGCGCTTCAACGTCTTCCTGCTGCCCTGCCCCAACCTGGACATCTACGGCGAGTGCATGATGCAGATCACGCACGAGAACATCTACCTGTGGGACGTGCACAACCCGCGCACCAAGCTGGTCACCTGGCCGCTGTGCTCCCTGCGGCGCTACGGACGCGACGCCACGCGCTTCACCTTCGAGGCGGGACGGTGAGACGCGCCCCCGGACGCCGCCGCGAGCTCACTCGTATGGGGGACGGGGTGGGAGCCTGGGGATTAAAATGGAAACTGAAAAAGGTTTTCTTTGACCGACACATGATACATGGTGTTTTGATAAAAACACAACTGTTTTTTAGTTTCGATTTGAGCCCATCAGTTAAAAAAAATGAAACCAGAAAATGGTTGTGTTTGAACGCCACAATGCTACACAGTGTTTTGTTTCCTTCGCCCTAGTTTGCTGGCTGATTACCGGACATAGCATAGTTAATGCTTAGGGCTGTTCATTCCTGGGGTGCATCGTTCTGCAAATGTGAGTGTCTTGGCCAGGACTACTGGAAGAGTCTAGACACCTAGCTGACAGAGAGGGAGACAGGAGGGGGACAGAGAGGGAGACAGGAGGGGACAGAGAGGGAGACAGGAGGGGACAGAGAGGGTGATATGAGGGGACAGAGAGGGTGATATGAGGGGGACAGAGAGGGTGATATGAGGGGGACAGAGAGGGAGAAATGAGGGGGACAAATAGGGAGATATGAGGGGGACAGAGAGGGAGATAGGAGGGGACAGAGAGGGAGAAGGGGGGGACAGAGAGGGAGACAGGAGGGGCACAGAGAGGGAGACACAGGAGGGGGACAGAGAGGGACACAGGAGGGGGACAGAGAGGGAGACAGGAGGGGGACAAAGAGGGAGACAGGAGGGAGACAGGAGGGAGACAGAGAGGGAGACAGGAGGGGGACAGAGAGGGAGACAGGAGGGGGACAGAGAGGGAGACAGGAGGGGAATGTGGGGGGACGGCTCTGCTCTAACGTCGCTGTTGTCCCCGAATTACATAAAACGAGTCGTTAACTTTTACTGCATTTGCTTTGCATTTAATCCAATCCGTGAACTAAAATGACAACACAATCATTTTTGGGGGCGTGTTTTTTTTTTTTTTATCGGGAACGGCTCCTCCAACTGTCCTACTGAGAGGTGAGCTGGGTCTGTGGTATGATCCGGAGGCGAAGCGTCAGACCATGTCCGTAACAAATGGTCTCATATAACGATGATGAAGGCTGAGGTGCCTCTAAACAGACTGAGCCCAGCCCAGACCCCCCCCCCCCCCATCCCACATTATCTATCAAGTTCCTCCATCCAGTTCTTATTATTGTAGCCAGAACTCAACACCATGGAGAAAGTGGTCGGGCAACCGCTGGATATGGAGTCCAATGGATGAGATTTACCATTCGCACGCACATGCACACACACACACACACACACACACACATGCACACACACACGCGCAGATATACACGCACACATGCACAATCACACACTCGCACATGAACACATACAAAGGCAAACACACAAACACACACATATACAGGCACACACACACACACGCATACACACACATACACATGTACACAAGCACAGATACACACGCACACATACACACACATGTTCGCCGACGGCCTGAATGTGTGTGTTATTGAAGGTGTTCTTTAAACTTACATGAAGGTGGTTTGGGACAGAAATGTCTGTGCAGGTATAATGTTATCAGTGATTTCAAACAATACACACACACACACACACACACACACACACACACACACACACACACACACACACACACACACACACACACACACACACACACACACACACACACACACACACACACACACACACACACACACACAGACCTCACAAGTCCCTTCTCCGGGGCCCGTTTGAGGCAGAGAGATTGATTGAAAAGATTAGCAGAGAATCAATGGCCAACCAGACCACTGTATCACCTCCTCTTTGATAAGACCTAAGGAGCGACGACGGGGTCAGCATGTAGATATTGTCTGGCTCCGTCTGTGTGTGTGTGTGTGTGTGTGTGTGTGTGTGTGTGTGTGTGTGTGTGTGTGTGTGTGTGTGTGTGTGTGTGTGCGTCTGTGTGTGTGCGTCTGTGTGTGTGTGTGTGTGTGTCAGCATGTAGATATTGTCTGGCTCCGTCTGTGTGTGTTTGTGTGTGTGTGTGTGTGTGTGTGTGTGTGTGTGTGTGTGTGTGTGTGTGCGTCTGTGTGTGTGCGTCTGTGTGTGTGTGTGTGTGTGTGTGTCAGCATGTAGATATTGTCTGGCTCCGTCTGTGTGTGTGTTGTGTGTGTGTGTGTGTGTGTGTGTGTGTGTGTGCGCGTGTGTGTGTGTGAATATGTACGGGTGTTTCTCTTTGTGTTTGTGCATGCCTGTTTGTGTGTGTGTGTGTGTCTGTTTTTGTGCTTGCGTGAGAAAAGGTTATGCTTGGTCTCTCACTAGCATGCGTGTGATAGATCAAGATAGGGTGTGGAGTTTTGAGGGGATATAGGGGGTGGTTCAGAATCTACTGGAAGCTTAACAAAACGTACCACATGTGTATACTGCCATCTAGAGTTCAAGTCCGGCTACTATGCAACATATTGCGTTTGCGTTTGTTTAAACAGGATTCTTGGTACCTTGCAGGTTTTGTTTATGTATATTACCCGGAAGTTGTGTCTTTCAAATGTATTTTAAAGGAATCAAAATACTAATTGTAATCAATTTCATTTCATGTTGAAAATAATGTAGTTATTTTATAAACAAGTTGTTGGTCACACCTTTTACATCAAATTATACTTTGAGATGGACTAATGTCATGGAGCTGTCACAGACACAATCGTCTCTATTCCATCTCCATGCGCCACTGAACGATTGTAAACCACTTTTTTCCACGCTAGAGATGGGACACACACACACACACACACACACACACACACACACACACACACACACACACACACACACACACACACACACACACACACACACACACACACACACACAGGGCCGGCGCTCGGCATAGGCGAGCGCCGGCCCCCACCCCCCGCTCGGAAGACCTGTCCAGGGCGCAAGTTGATTTCGAGTCGCCGAAACGGCCAGCGCCGGCTCTGCGCACACACACACGCACACGCACACGCACACACACACACACACGTGCACCCAAACAGATTGAACCGAGGCCTTCAGCTTCTATTTGTGTGGACCCCCCACCAGCTACAGCCCTTGTGACGTGTCCATTGTCCCCCCCCCCCCCCCCCCCCCCTGGTGTGACGTCACCCACCAGCTACAGCCATCTGCATGTACGTGTCATTGTCCCCCCCCACCCCCCCCCCCCCCCCCACACCTCCCTGTGTCTGGACCAGGATGTGTGACAGTGGGGAGGGCCTGTACACCTTCCAGACCCGGGAGGGGGAGCAGATCTACCAGAGGGTCCACTCGTCCACACTGGCCATCGCCGAGCAGCACAAGAAGGTCCTGCTGGAGATGGAGAAGAACAGCAGGGTGAGATTTCCATCCGCTCGGGGAAAACAGATCCGGTCCACGTGTTCACATCCACCCTTTTCTCGACGCGTCCCGTGTGAAGTCACGTTTGGGATTCGTGTTGACGTTGTTGTTTTTGTTATTGTGTGTGTTGCTTTCTGACCTAATGTAGACTGCACTTAAAATGCCATAATAATCATGTAGTTGGCGTTCATGTAGCCAAAGGAATAAATTGTTTCGAAAAGCACGTATATATATATAAGATTGGAAAAAAGTAGGTACTCTCATAGCAGTGGGCTGGTGTGAAATCATAGAAAATAATATTCACTTTAAAAGAGTCAAGTAAGGCAATAGCCAAAGGGGATGAAAATAGAAATGAAAATCCATCAAAATGAATCAGAGACGGTTTACAAAAAGGTTTAGAAAAGGCAGAATATTTATTTGTAACGATTCAAGAATCAATATTGAGATTTGAATGTTGTTTTTGTTTGTGTGTGTGTGTGTGTGTGTGTGTGTGTGTGTGTGTGTGTGTGTGTGTGTGTGTGTGTGTGTGTGTGTGTGTGTGTGTGTTCAGTTGATGTCCAAGGGTTCAGAGTCGGGCTCCTACCCGTGCACCCCCACAGCCATCCTGCCCCGCTCTGCCTTCTGGCACCACATCACCGGGAACCAGACGGGCATGGACCCCGGCAACGGTAGGCAGTAGCCCGGACCCCCTTGTAGGGCTACAGGACCCTGTCCCCTCAGCTCCACCAGACCCGCTGAGTGTAGTGTATGATGAGCTGAACTCTTTCATATCACATTTAAGGGCAGATATATTTGATGCAGCGCTTTGAGTTTAGCCCAGTGTAAAGTACACTGACCTGTTCCCTGACCTGTACCCTGACCAGTACGATGACCTGTAGACTGACTTGTACCCGTACACCGGCCTACACCTTTACCCGTATACTGACTTGTACTCTGACCTGTACACTGACCTGTACTCTGATCTACAGTGAACTGTGATCTAACCTGTATACTGACTTGAAACGCGACCTGTACCCCTGTTCCTTGCCGCATTTCTTTACTTCTTATCTTTCTAGCATTTTCCTAAAATATGGTATCAGTGTTCTCTTGTAGCAAAAATAAATAGCTTTGATAATTTGATGAATACGAGTTGATTAATAGATTCATTCAAATCAATTGTAGTGGAGTACAGTTAAACCGAACACTAACCGCCTCCTTCTTATTGTCTAACCACTTCCTTCCTGTTGTCTCACCTGTTCCATCCTGTTGTCTGACCGCTTCCTTTCTGTTGTCTGACCACTTCCTTCCTGTTGTCTGACCACTTCCTCCCTGTTGTCTGACCACTTCCTTCCTGTTGTCTGACCACTTCCTTCCTGTTGTCTGACCACTTCCTTCCTGTTGTCTGACCACTTCCTTCCTGTTGTCTGACCACTTCCTTCCTGTTGTCTGACCACTTCCTCTCTGCCTGTAGATGACGGCATGGAGGACGAGTTGCTCTCCAGCACACACCTTTCTCGAGACCGCCACGCCTCCCTGCCGATGGCACACACACACACCCACAGCCAGCCCCCACCGTGCACACACTCTCCGACACACTACCCCACCTACCCCGGAGAGTGACGCTCATCCCTGGGAAGGGGAAATGGAGGAACACTGGGGGGAAGGGGACGGGGAGACACTTGGGATCGGAGTGCACTGAGTAGGGTACAGATACATGATAGGTAAACACACACACACAGGCACACACACACACACGCGCATGCCCGCACGCACATGTATGCACAAACACACATACATTTACAACTTTGACTTTACGCCAGAAGTGGTCCGCTGCACCAACGGACATCAGGAGCTGCCTGGAGGTCGTGGAGAGCTACAACCTTAAACAGAGAGTGGGAACAAGGTTTTCTCCGTGGACTGTCAAATAGAAAATCAACCTTTTTTTTTTTGGATTATTGCTTAATGGACCTACATTTTCCATAATCCCACAGGACAAGATATTGAACAATGCTAGGCATGTTGGTATTTTTCCGTGACGGTCATCATGCTGGTTTATCATAAAACATGGCCGCCGGGGCCCTCTGTTTGGGTGGCGAGATCAAACCCTCTGTGCCCTGCAGAGAACCGGCTGCTGCTACAGCCTGACCACAGAGAACTCTGTTCAGCCGAGTGATGACAGCCCTGGTTGGTAACCACCAACCAATGAAAGACGGCTGATGCTGGCGATAACTGGCAGGGTGTGACTTTAAGCTCCGCCTACTGGATTGGGTTGGGCTAAACTCTGGAGCTTAACTGTCCCAAGACCAAACGGTGGATTCGAGCTCTTAATTACCCTGCCTCCCTCTACGTCCTCATTCCTTTTCTCCTTTCTTCCTCTGGGTCGGTTCCGATATCGGTCCGGGGCCTTTGTCTTAAACTACAACAAAACGCATTTCTTTCTCTATGTACCTCATTGCTAGCTTCATTTTCAATGCTAGACGCAAATAGGCCTCAAAGCCCTCTATTTCCAGACTCTCGCAGGTCTGTGTCGAATGTGTGACTCTGTCTGTGGACGTGTGTGTGTGTGTGGGTGGGTGGGTGGGTGGGGGTGGATGTGTGTGTGTATGGAGGTCCTCCGTGGCGTGGTTTACTCACTAAAATGACCTTAATAGAATAGCCTATTCAAACTTTTGTTTTTTAGGTTCCAAAACCGTCATAACCTCAACCCACCTCTCGCCGGTTCCTACTTGCCTTGTGTTTATACTTCAGCCTGTGTGTGTGTGTGTGTGTGTGTGTGTGTATGTGCTCGTGTGCGTGCGTTGCTTTTGTTTCTGTGGGAGTATGTATGTGTGTATTGAGACTGAACAGGTCTTTAAAAAAATCTAGAACCTCTTACTTCCTCTTAAAGCTTGACATTGCAACACACGCATGCTCCTTGCCTTCCATTCCGCTCCATTCCGGGAACCACCGCCATTGTTTTGCTCTGTTTGTCTTGTTGTTCTACTATTGTCTTATCTATGGGATGTGGGGCATGAGGCAGCCACAAGGAGGAAGAGGATGGAGAAGGAAGGGGGGGCGAGATCAGGTGATCCTAGTGCAAGAAAAGGAGGAAGGTCAAGCCATGGTGGTGGATTAAAAAAAGAAACAAATTAACACACACCATTTAGTTTTTTCATTCCACAGTCCCCCCCAAGTACGCCATTTGGAGGCAGATTTATTCCGGAGGTCTGTAAACTGTAAAAACACTTTAATGAATTGATAGAACCACCCCTACAGGTTATGTCTGGGTTAGATGCAATCTGAAACATGGGTTTTTGGGTCAGTTATAACGTTCACTTTATTCACTTTAGATATGTTTGATTAAAAAACTGCTCACTTGGTGGTGAAAAGGCACATTTTAACTTGGGCCTACGAGTTAAAACCGTGCTTGCATTTAATGTTGGTGATGACCAGATGCCGAATTTTGGTTTGGACATTGACCGGGGTTGGTGTGAGCAATGAAAGTTCATCCCGGAATTCTAAAGCCGGCCAAACTAGACGGTTTATTTTTTTCAATTCAACATGAAAGGGCTTTATTTCATGTGTGTATTTAAGGAAAGCTGTGTATTTTCTGTGTGTGCCCGTTGGTGTACATACATGTGACTTCATTTCTGCCTTTTGCTGCCCACTTTTGAGACTTTTCTGTACATAACTTTATTTATTTTGCATTGTGTCACATTGTGCGAGTGTGACTGAGAGAGAGAGAGAGAGAGAGAGAGAGAGAGAGAGAAGAGAGAGGAGAGAGAGAGAGAGAGAGAAGAGATGAGAGAGAGAGAGAGAGAGAGAGAGAGAGAGAGAGAGAGAGAGAGAGAGAGAGAGAGAGAGAGAGAGAGAGAGAGAGAGAGATTGGGTGACACTGGTGATTGCTTGTGGGGATGGTGTTGGTTTTACATGCATGCACTAGAGAGCATTTAGAACGTCGTATGGTTGACCATGTGTGGGCCTCACGTGATGGACCTGCAGGCACACGGTAGGAGTAGGTTCAGACAGCCCATAGGTGCGTTCCAATAGTCGCTATTACACACGTCCTCGCTTCCTTAGTCTCCCGATGGTCTCCTCGACAACTCACTCTATGCCAATACAAAGTGAGCTAGAGAAGCAGCACAAAGTAGATGCTGATTCAACTTCGGACCGAGGGTACATCAGTGTATCCTACACAGGAAATGCTTTGACGTCTTTCGACGTCATCCTAAGACATATGACCATATAGAAGCTCAGAAGGTTGTGATCAGCCCGGTTCACTAATGGGTGATCTCACCTTTTAATGATGCTGAGGCAGCTTAGACGGTGAGGGTATAGGGATGAGCAGTAGGACGGAAGAGGTGGGAAATAGATTTGGAACGCACCCCATGTTTCACCTCGACAAGTCTCCATGTGTCCTTCGGCTTCTCTTCTTGAATTTAAACTTGAATCTTTTTTTTTTGTATTATTAATTCAACTTTGAAATCACTTCCTCTCTGTGTAGATGCCTGTACCCCGTGTATTTTACTAAGAAAGGACATTTTATTGTACACTTTTGCTACAGGAAGCAAACGTAAAAACAGTAATTTAAATGTAAAGCAAATTAGCATAGCATTGAAAATGTTTGAACAATGTCACCGTCAGTTAGGGGTCCCGGTAAGTGGCACATCTGTTAGATTTTCTCCAGTTTATATTTTTTATTTAATGCACCAATCAAATAGAGTACATGTTTGTGGTTGTAGCATTTTATCGTATCCCGGTACCAGCACACACTGGTTGATAGCTGACCTTTCCTTAGCTTGTAAGCAAGAGAAAAACGTTGCTTTTTTCAACCATTTTAGGTCTTCACCAAGTGCATGTTTTGGAGAAAAAAAATAAAGTTAATTACATAATAAACAAAGTGTGTTACTCTATTTCGTGTTGATGTGTCAATGTCAATGTTGATTTCAACAAAACATCGTTTGTGCTTTTGTTACAATTTCATATGCTCATGCGCGGTTCATATAGCGAAT
>OLKM01001184.1:85000-97871 GCA_900291075.1 Melanogrammus aeglefinus | reverse complement strand
CGGTACCAGACACACTGGTTGATAGCTGACCTTTCCTGTAGCTTGTAAGCCAAGAGAAAAAACGTTGCTTTTTTTCAACCATTTAGGTCTTCACCAAGTGCATGTTTGGAGAAAAAATAAAGTTAATTACATAATAAACAAAGTGGGTTACTCTATTCGTGTGATGTGTCAATGTTTCATGTTGATTTCAACAAAACATCGTTTGTGCTTTGTTACATTTTATGCTCATGCGGTTCTTTAGCGAATGCAACTGACAATCTGGTACAATTGGCATGCGGCTGTATTCACTACTGTTTCGTACGATTGCACTTACATACAACGACCAGAGGAGAGCAGTATTTATTCATGTGGAAGATAGCACCTGGCTTGTTTATTATGATATATTCCGCAGCCATCGTTCTAACTCCTCATTCTCTCTTGACATTATTAATAAATCTATTATTATAACTATGTGTTATTTAACTAAATAGTTAAGTAGAGCAATGGCGGAAGTAACAGTGTTAACTAAACATATCCAACTTATATTTGTGATGATGTGATCAACTTGAGGGTTTGTGAAAAATAAAAACGAGGTTGCATCACTTCAAAGGGAATGCTGCAAATGGTCTCTAGCACTACTTAAGTCCCCGAAGTGTCATCCTTCTTCAGATGGAAACAGTTAAGTTTTGCTAATCAGGTTACCCTCCAGGCTCTCCCTGATTGGTCGAGGCCGTTGCTGACACATGTACAAGTACAAAATGTTTTGTGGCCGATCAGCCTCACTGGGAAGGGAACATAGTACAAAACTAAAAAGACTTATAGCAAGATGGACTTTAACATCATTACAAACCATTAAGGCCACAACAATGGACTGAATTTTTCAAGGTGAAGACAGCTCAAGCCGCTGCTCATATTTGCTCTTTAAATGACAAATGGTCAAAATCATTTTATTTACTGATCAAACAACATCTTATGTGTCTCTGTATGGTTGTGTCCACATGCTTATTAAGAAGCTATACCTTGATGACATCACCACAACATCACATGCTGTTCCATTTGAAGCCATTTCTGTATTCAATGAGTGTGTTTGTTCAGGGTGATCCTCATATTGACATAGGCCTATATCTGTCTGTTTGTTTGTCTACACAGTATATCTATAATCAACCTATAATCTCTCTCTCACTCTCTCGTGCCCTCTCTCCCCAGTGTTTATGGCTAGCTACCCATCCATCCATCTGTCTGTTTGTCTACAGTATCTATCTATAATGTACATATAATCTCTCTGTCTCTCTCTCACTCTCTCTCACCCTCTCCCGGTGTTTATGTCTCTCCACCATCTGAGTTTTACCATGGCTGAGAGACATGCATAGATTTACTGAAAGGGATGAGGAGCAGTTGTTTATTCTTGTCATATATTTATGACACAAGGGAAGTAACGGAAGGAAGGAAGGAGCGAACAAAGGGATGAGTGGTTGGACTGCAGGGATCTGGTCTGGCACCGGCCTGTCTGCAAGGTAGAGATGGTCGGTGGATCCACGATGCTAACTGTATGAGAATGCTGCAATAAAGAGGCTAATGTATGGAGGAGGCACTGTATACCGCTTTTGGTAGTGGGTTCTTATCAGATTACTCAAGACGATCTCCTACATTGCAGGCATATCGACTAACCCAGACAGCGAGCCAACATACCCCTCACCAATAAGACACAGCTGAGAAATCCTCCCACAGAGAGATCCGTATGACGTCTGGTATGACTGCGCCTTTATTTTTGATTCTGACCGAATGCCCCCCCCCCCCCACATGCAACCAACCACCCTCACCACTTCCCTGGCCGCCTGTTTTCTGTTTGCTATAACCATTCAAAGCTGATGTTCTGGAAGAGCAGCGGAGGAGTGCAGTTAGGAAATATCAAAAGAGCAATGGTGCAAAAAACGATCAGCCACAGTCTTGCATACCAGGGAGACTAGTTGGGAGTTCTTCTTCTACTATCTTATCCAGACTCCAATTACACCGTATTTTGTTAGTGTTGGGGTTTTCCACTGTATACATATTGATAACAATCCCATATTGTTTGTGTTTTTGTTTCTGGCTGTGAATCACAATGTGTTTTGAAAAGCCCTTCTCCTGTATATTGCAATACCCATCTTAAAACAAATTCTAAACAAAATTCAATGTGCAACTACGTGTCGATGTTTATATGAACATGTGAACATCCATGCACATACAATAGGCCTACATTCACCATTCACAATTTTTCCTCTAATAATTTTCTGTCTATGTCAATTCATCTTCTCTCTTGAGAATACTGTCAATATAAATGTATGTAAATATAAAGAATAGATAGATATTTGTAGTTCTGTTGATTATGTAGTCAATCAGGGCGAGCTTATTTAACCTCACTAAGCATGACAAATAAAACGCTGGTGTCCGGCCAATGTCCAGGCGGTTTATTATTGCTGAAAAATCAATTATATCCGCGTTGTTAGTTTAAAATGTTCATATCCTCTTCAATGGGGCTTCCAACAAAAACATAAAATGGAGGGTTGAGTTTCATTCAAGGGAAGCACCAGATATTTAACAATTATCCCTCGAGCCCGAATGGAATAGGCCGAAGGCCGCATGCGGGCTATTGAGTCATAGCCCATTCGGGCGAGAGGGATAACTGTTTTAGTAAAATTCAACTCTAGTAGGGCAGTAAAAACATGAAAACATATCCAGAAAATAATTTAATATCGCTTTTGTTTTGTACATATATGGTCACGTGCGTGTATCGTTACAAAAGTGAATTTGCATTTCGCATTCCACGTCATAAAAACTTGACAGCTTTGCACTAAAACTTCTCATTTATCTTCATTCCATATTTAGTCGACTTCTTTGTTGCATTTGGAATTGATTTATCTAATAATGAGCTTATAGAATCGTCAGAAACTTCATCAAAGTTTACAAAGCCAGCGTTTTCGCTACTAGTAGGCTAAAACTTATAGCCTACTAGTAGCTCAGCCAATCAAAACGCAGTATTAGTGATAGCCCACTAGTTGAATTTTACTAAACGTTGTTACGTAACCATCAGGATAAATTAAAATCTTTTGGACAATGTCATCGGTATCCCCACCCCCAAAACACCCTTTCCCCTCGAGTGGCTCATTTCACACTATTAACACTTTCCTCTCACTCTTTCTCTCCTTTCTACAGCCTTTCCTCAATCTGTCACCCTCTCCCCCTCTCTCTTTCTCTCTCTTTCTGTTTATAATGTAGGACAAGTCAATAGTGGAAGTGACCCTTTCCTTTCTGTTGGTAGACTCCAGCCCAGAATGAGGAAGTTGGGGGGAGTGTGGGGGGGTGTGGGGGAGTGTGTGGGTGGTGCGGAGATGGGGGAGGTCATTGGTGCCTCATTGATGCAGCGCCCCGATTGAGAAAAGCGACCGTTAAATGATCGTGGGAACCTAAGGGCCAGTCACTGAGGGAAAATGCCCCCATGCACGAACGCACACACACACACACACACACACACACACACACACACACACACACACACACACACACACACACACACACTGCACCAGCAATTGTACACCCACACACAGAGATTGTCTCAAGCTTAGAGAGCACGATAGAGAGCAAGGTGAAATCAAGTAATTAATTCTTACTTAACTTGGGAGGGAGGGAGAGAGAGAGAGAGAGAGAGAGAGAGAGAGAGAGAGAGAGAGAGAGAGAGAGAGAGAGAACTAGAGAGAGAGGGAGAGAGAGAGAGAGAGAGAGAGAGAGAGAGAGAGAGAGAGAGAGAGAGAGAGAGAGAGAGAGAGAGAGAGAGAGAGAGAGAGAGAGAGCAAAATGAAAGACAGACAGATAGACAGACATACAGAGAGCCTTTTAAATACGGACTGACATATAGACAAAGACACAGGGGAAAAAAGTAATGGGATTAACAGTCATGACAAGGGGAGATTGTCCGGCGATACAACAAGAGCACATTCAGAGGTCAGGAAGAAGAAGGGAGAGATATGGAAAGGGAAAGAGAGAACGAGAGAAAGAGGAGGATGTAGAGAGAGAACCATGGACATGCATGCTGATGGCGAGTGCCACATTCTCACCCGTTGTCATGGTGACACGGCATTGCCTGCCAGACCCTGGGCACAGCAGTGTGTGTATGTCTGTGTGTCTGTGTGTGTGTGTGTGTGTGTGTGTGTGTGTGTGTGTGTGTGTGTGTGTGTGTGTGTGTGTGTGTGTGTGTCTGTGTTGTGTGTCTGCATATGTAGGCTTGTATGTTTTATGCCTTTGACACCCTGCACTCATATTAATCTGTTTTTTTCTTTATTAATGTTAATTCATTTAATAAAATGTCAAATTATATTTCAGGAAACAAACACAGCATCCCAACATCTTGATTCAAAGCGGAATTATAGATACATGTGAATCTTTAGTATTAAACTGTTGAATAAGAATTGATTAGTTGCAACCCGTATGATTAAATAGGTTTGTTATAATATGGTCATCTATAATATTATAGACACTTATTATGATAATCGTATATTATATTAGAATAATACAGTCTCTCATTATGACATGTCATATATCAAATTATAGTCCCTCATGAGTCATTATGATATTCATATATAATATTCCTCATTATGTAAATAGTAGGACTGCAGATGTTTGCCAGAACTCTAAAAGCCAATACCAGTCCTACCATCTGGAAAATAGGCCTACTTTGGAACAACAACATCTTGGGGGAGCTCAGCCAAAGCTGCCATCCCCCCAAATGGAAACGTGCATGTGTGTCAACACAAATATTATATCCGTACGGTTGATGTGTTGTGGCATCTCTCTCTAATTTGATTGGATCTATCCTGAATAGTGCTCAGCGTGTATCATATTAAGTACATGATTTTATCCAAAGAGACCATTCAGATGCAGGTCATTAAGGAACAGGTCAATATGCCCAAGGGAAGACCGTGGACTTGAACCCAGAATCTTTGGGCTGGGGAGTCAAACTATCCTAGTATCCTACTCCGGTATCCTGCTGTTATACCCTAAAAACAAACGCAAATCATCATATCCTATACTAAGGAGGAGGACATGAACTGAAGGAGAGGGTGTAGGTGACGTGCCTGTGCGACTGGGGCAGCTAATGAAGCCCCATTTGCTGCTGGAGGTACTTAACCTGGAGCTCCACTCACGCCCGCCATTTTAGCCAGCTGACCCTTGCATGGCAATTAGCAGAGGATGATCGAGGATGGCTCTCCATCTCTCACTCACGCTCTCTCTCTGTCTCTCTCTCTCTCTCACACTCATGCTCACTCTCTCTCTGTCTCTCTGTCTCTCTGTCTCTCTCTCTCTCTCTCTCTCTCTCTCTCTCTCTCTCTCTCTCTCTCTCTCTCTCTCTCTCTCTCTCTCTCTCTCTCTCTCTCTCTCTCTCTCTCTCTCACGCTCTCTCTCTGTCTCTCTCTCTCTCTCTCTCTCTGCTCTCTCTCTCACTCTCTCTCTCTCTCTCTCTCTCTCTCTCTCTCTCTCTCTCTCTCTCTCTCTCTCTCTCTCTCTCTCTCTCTCTCTCTTCCTCTCTCATGCTCTCTCTCTCTCTCTCTCTCTCTCGCTCTCTCTCTCTCTCTCTCTCTCTCTCTCTCTCTCTCTCTCTCTCTCTCTCTCTCTCTTCTCTCTCTCTCTCTCTCTCTCTCTCTCTCTCTCTCTCTCTCTCTCTCTCTCACTGCTCTCTCTCTCTCTCTCTCTCTCTCTCTCTCTGCTCTCTCTCTCTCTCTCTCTCTCTCTCTCTCTCTCTCTCTCTCTCTCTCTCTCTCTCTCTCTCTCTCTCTCTCTCTCTCTGCTCTCTCCCTCTCTGTCTCTGTCTCTCTCTCTGTCTCTCTCTCTCTCTCTCTCTTCTCTCTCTCTCTCTGGGAGATATGCATATCAAATGGAATCAAGAGAGCAAAATGATGGAACTGAAATGAGAATAAGGAAAAGCAGAGGACTAGAGAGACGGTAGATAGGGGGAGGAATGTCTCCTAGCACACTAAGCTCAGATAGTAAATGGACTATGACATTTTTATCTCAATTAATTAATCTTGAGTGTATTTGTGTTGTACTGTACTGCTTTGTCCTTGTCACACGGTGGTATTTTTACATTCATCTTTGCTCAGTGTATCTCTGGATTCCTGCTGGCACATACAAGGAAATACCAACTTTAAAATGCAACAGGGGCCCCACCTGAAACACAAACGTACAATGGGACACATAGGGCTTTCAACAGCCCTTGAAAACCCCTACTCCTTGTCCATCTCTTCCCCAACTATTTCCACTTCCTCCCCTTCAAGTTCCTCTCATGCTCCTCCTCTTGTCCCTCCTCACTCTCTCTGGTCTTCTCACCGTCTATGTCACTCTCCCTTTTCCCAAACGCTCAACACCTTTCCACCCTGGCATTGAGCTAACGTGGCCCTGTGTCTCTGAGTCTCTTCCAGAGAGATCTTCAGTGAGGCGGACTGTGAGAACCTGGCATCCAGTACGTGACATTGTTTGTTCTTGGGAATAGGCCGTTCCCTTGGCCCTCGTACAGCGGACGCTTCCCTCCTGTCTTGTCTGTCATTCATCGTAGAATCATACGTCTTAGTGCTATTTCTGTGTTAAAGGTTACATGTGTTTCTTTATATTTAGGTTTGCATTTGTTATCCATCATACGATATCCTATTTTCTTTATATTTTCTTCTCCTCATTTTGTGTCTGTCAAGATTTTTGCCTCTGTCTGTCTGTATTTCCTTTGTCTTACTTTCTGTCTTAAACCAACACTTCTCCGCCCCAAAAATAGGTGTCTATTCTCAGGGAAGAAGGAGGCTGGGGGCCTGTGTTTCGGGCTGTGGGACTTCATGGGGTGAAGGGGAAAGCAGTTTGATATATCGCTGGCTATTCTGGAGCCGGTTTGTTGTCGCTGCCACTGGACCCAGCAACCGGGTGAATAGACGAGGAGCTACACAACATTGTTTTCAAAATCCTTGAACTTGAGTTTTCCCAAGCATGCTTTCACATGCCTTTTCAAAAGATGTTCTTTCCTCCCATGACTGGGTATTGTGGTTTAGTTTTGAGGTTTTTACCTTACTTTGTTTGATTGAAAATACTGATGCAGTTGGTTGGTTTGATGATTTTCCTTATTCTTCTCGCCCCTTTATAAATGCTGCAGTCAGTCTATGGATTATTCAACACAGAGAGTCAATGGATAAAAGTCATGCAATCAATGCAATCATTGGTCATTGGGAATATAGGCCCTGTGTGTTAAAGTTTGAGTGTGTGTTTGTGTGTCTGGGTTGGTGTGTGTTTGTGTGTGTGCGTGTGTGCATGTGTGCGTGTGTGTGTGTGTGTGTGTGTGTGTATGCCTATGTGTGTTTGAGCAGTTAGCAAGTTATGGGGGGTGTAGGAGAGGTGATAGGGGGTTTGGATGACACATATTACCCTAATCAGTTCCCTTGAGGTGTCTGCGGCAGGGGAGGGGGGTATGTGTGTGTGTGTGTGTGTGTGTGTGTGTGTTTATGAATATGTGTTTGTGAGTCTGTGTGTGAATGTGGGTATAGGTATGTGTGTGTTTGTGTGTATGCAAAATTACAAACATTAACACACCACACCCCATGCGAGCTGTGTTGGACAGTAGTTCTGCGTTATTGTCCATGTGTGTGTGCGTATGAGTGTGTGTGTGTGTGTGTGTTTGCTCTGCATAGTCCAACATGACTTCATAATGACTGCAGGGCCAATGCTGTATCAGAGATGCTACAAAGCACAGAGGCTCGTCAATAATTCACAGCCAATGAAAATGCAAGATTAATGAGGGTCACTTCCATCATCTGCAGCCCCTCCCCCCACCCCTTCCCCCTTCTGCTATCGTTAGCGTCTGTCTTGACGTTGTCATCACCATCACCCCCACTTGGATGAACACTATCATGCAAATATTTACATTGCACCTCAGAAAATACAAGTATTAACACAGCCTACTTGGATATACGGAAAAAGAAATTCATGTGAAAGATTATTGACTTGTCCGTATTGTTATAACTATATATCTATATTTTTTTATTTGTTCACATGATTTTTATAGCATTTTATGAATTCATCCACACCTTATGGATCCTGCCATGGTTTAATTTCAGCAGTGATCGTAATTTCTTCCTTGATGTGTCTGGCAGTGGATGACATGTGAGCGCAGTGCAGGATGTCTGGGTGGCTGCTGTGTTGTGTCAACACAAGTAAATACGAGGCAAATAAGGTATTTAATCCTGGGGCAGGGCAGTCAGGTGAATGGTGCCTGGTGAGTCATGACTGGAGACCGAACTGAGGCAGTGAGCAGATGAGGGTATTTTTATCCAAGTGTTTGTGGCAAAATATCACCTGATACATCACAACACACTGGTCCAGCTGCTTTGAAATCCAAAAAGAAGGTCTACAAGAATATGCATGTTCAACACCTGTCTAAGTGATCTCAACTATAAAGTTGCAGATTTTTGATATTGAATGTTTGTGTGTGTGTGTGTGTGTCTGTGGTTGTTTGTGGGTGTGTGTGTGGGGGGGGGGGGGGGGGGGGGGTGTGTGTGTGTGTGTGTGTGTGTGAGACGTATAAGTGTGTGTGTATATGTGTGAAAGAGAGAGAAGCATGTGGCGGGGTGTTCTTACACAGCGTGTAAAATAATATTGTCACCATTTACAAATAGTACGTTATCTCCTGAAAAACGCATGACCTTAAAATGTTTGCTTCCATAGCCGGACTGCATTCAGATCACCTTCAGAGCTAGTGTTTCCACCAGGGTTTGTTTTGCTGTGTGTGTGTGTGTGTGTGTGTGGCTGTGTGTGTGTGTATGTGTTTGTGTGTGTGATGCGTAACTGGGGCAGAACTGATTGTTGCTGATGGCTGTAGGCGTCCAAAGACCTACATTCTCCTCTGACAGACTCAGGAGGAGACGGAGGAGCAGGAGAAGTAGGGAGGGAGGAGAGGTGGGAGGGAGGTGGAGCAGAATGAGGAGGTGACTGGGAGAAGGAGGTGAAGGAGAAGGAAGAGGATAGGCTGACCTTCAGCAAGACGCTGATATGTCACTTTATTTGGCATCTTGTTGGTGGGTGTTTTTGATGCTCATCTAAAGGCCCCTGGTGCATCCACTAGGAAAGGCCTCCGTTGCATCCATTTGAGAAGCTCAGCGACTCAGCAGAAAGCGAGAATAAGAAGGGCGAGGTTGGGGGGGGGGGGGGGGCGGGGGTGAGGTGAGAAATAAATACACGCTGAGGATGTTGGGAGTTCATGAGATTGGGAGGGATAGAGGGAGAGAGAGAGGGGAGGAGAGAGAGAGAGAGAGAGAATGAGATCGAGAGAGATCGAGAGAGAGAGAGAGAGAGAGAGAGAGGAGAGAGAGAGAGAGAGAGAGAGAGAGGAGAGAGAGGAGAGAGAGAGAGAGAGAGATGAGACGAGAGAGAGAGAGAGAGAGAGAGAGAGAGAGAGAGAGAGAGAGAGAGAGAGAGAGAGAGAGAGAGAGAGAGAGAGAGAGAGAGAGAGAGAGAGAGTCTTACTTTGGTCATTGCCAACTTACTTTTCAGATGATTTAACCAAGGAGCACTTATGCTGTCTGACTTAATCTGTGTGTGTGTGTGTGTGTGTGTGTGTGTGTGTGTGTGTGTGTGTGTGTGTGTGTGTGTGTGTGTGTGTGTGTGTGTGTGTGTGTGTGTGTGTGTGTGTGTGCGTGCGTGCGTGCGTGCGTGCGTGCGTGCGTGCGTGCGTGCGTGCGTGTGCATGTGTGTGTGTGTGTGTGTGAGCCTTTGTGCCTGTGTGTCCCTGTGCGCGTGTGTGTGTTGTTTGTGTGTATGTGTGGCTGACTGTTTGCTTGCTGTAGTCTGAAGGTGACTTAGTTCCACCAGCAGGGGGTCATTCAGTCATTCCTCTTCCCTGGAGTGGAAGAAATCTTTAATTCATCCTCCCTGTATTTCCTGGTCATCCTCAAATGTCTATTTTAGGCAGTGGAATAGAACAACCCGGTCTCACGAAAATACATGACACTGTCACGTTATTTTAATCTATTGTTCATGATCAGGGACACGTATTTTCAAAATTTTCGTGTCAAAAAGCACAATTTTCAAATTCTGTCATGGCAACGTCCGCTCGGACACTGGACTTGCGAGGCATTGTCTGTGATAACTAACAATATGACAGCTTTTGGCCACCCGTTTCTACTTAAAATTGTCTGTGATAACTAACAATATGACAGCTTTTGGCCACCCGTTTCTACTTAAAAATAGTCTGTGATATAACTAACAATACGACAGCTTTTGGCCACCCGTTTCTACTTTCGCCTTTGATTCTGAGAGAAATTGTAACAATTTACGGATATATTAAATTACAGGTGCGCTGCTCTGTAGGCAAAACCGCGAAAGGAAACAAGGGTAGCTGCTTCATCTGTTCTTTTTAGAATGGTATGTCTTGATGTTTATTGTACCTAGTCATCTATTGTCTTGTTCTTGGCTATGTGAATGAAAGTCCGCGTCGATGCCTCGCAAGTCCAGTGTCCGAGCGGACTTGCCATGACAGTTTGAAAATTGTGCTTTTTGACACGAAAATTTTGAAAATACGTGTCCCTGATCACGAACAATAGATTAAAATAACGTCAGTGTCACATATTTTCGTGAGACCGGGTGAATAGAATGAATACAAATGTCCTATATGGCTTGCCATCTTTAATACCAAGTATTGTTTTTCTACTGTTACCAGTGCCATTGATATTTCAAACAACATATATTTTTTCTATCTAGAGATGACCTATTAAAGAACATGTTTAAGTACGATACCAGCGTAACTGTAGAGGGCCATCCATATGTTAAGATCTGACTCGTTGCACAAGGTTGGCTATTTCCTTTCCGGGGAAATGTCAGCTCATCACATTTTAAAGTCAGCTGATATATGACCTCTGACCCCACCCTAGTGACTGACTTACTGTGTGTGTGTGTGTGTGTGTGTGTGTGTGTGTGTGTGTGTGTGTGTGTGTGTGTGTGTGTGTGTGTGTGTGTGTGTGTGTGTGTGTGTGTGTGTGCGTGTGTGTGTGTGTGTGTGTGTGTGTGTGTGTGTGTGTGTGTGTGCGTGTGTGTGTGTGTGTGTGTGTGTGTGTGTGTGCTGTGTGTGTGTGTGTGTGTGTGCGTGCGTGCGTGACTGTTAGACTGTGTCAGACAAGGTAGGTAGCCTACTTATTTGTACAGGACATGTGATATCCTATATCGGTGGTGGAGATGTTCTCAGAATAATAATGTGTCATATAGCTTCATATGTGCTAAACTATCAAGTGAATCCATGCTATTAACTTATTTTAGGTTTGGCATTGTTGTTAGAAAACACTGGGTCTGTCATTGTGAATAATATCAAACTAGTCTTTAATGAGAATTGAGACAATGAAGTTATCCTATGTGAACTTGTTTGGTTCCCAAAGTTAAATTGCTTCTCTCAAAGAAATATTATGCAACAAATATTACATGCAAATGTCTGTACATTATGCAAGCTTGTTTAATGTCTAACCAATGCTAACTCTTTCGGGCAAAATTGCTATCAATGGCAAAACAAATGTTAAACCAGTTTTGTGGAAATGCAAACAAAGATATTTCTAGGACAGAATTAAACCCAAAGATCCGGTGTTATTGTGTATGTATAGTGTATATCAGGAAAGCTTGCTCTGGGATTTAAACTTTGCAAAAACTATTCCTGTTCAGAGCAAACACGAAAAACATTATAAAGATGGAAAAAATACTTTAAATAGCTGCCACTCTTTTCAAGCTTGGTTGCCTTTAGCCTCACAAATCATTCTTTACGTTATATGACCCCTGGATCCCAGATTAGGTGGCCCAGCAAGGCCGTGGAGAGAGCAGTGTGAAAGACTGGATGAGGTCAGATTGGGTTACCCTTCACGTTAGGAGAGACGAGCGATGACATTGACATCATCACAAGCGTTAAAACCTCAACACCCCCACACCCTTGTGTTATATACAGTATGTGTGTGTGTGTGTGTGTGTGTGTGTGTGTGTGTGTGTGTGTGTGTGTGTGTGTGTGTGTGTGTGTGTGTGTGTGTGTGTGTGTGTGTGTGTGTGTGTGTGTGTGTGTTTGTTTTTAAATGTTGTACTCAATTAAAGGCCACCAGCCATCCAGTGGCATTCTGCTGTGAAATTGAAAAAGGTACAGATGTGAAAAAGTACATCTGTTGTCACAATGCCTGCCAGGGTACTTATCTCACCCAAGGTACCAGGGTGAGATAACTAATAGAATACTCTTGTATTTCTCCATAAGTGTTACCTCACACTTCTGGTAAACTTTGGTTTCTCCTTCATTTTCTTCTGTCAAAACATGGAAACATAGGAGACAAGGAGGCTCAGAACAATTTTCTCCAAGACAAGATCTAATGTCTGCATACAATATACTTTTTTTTTATTAGTGTGTGTGTGTGTGTGTGTGTGTGTGTGTGTGTGTGTGTGTGTGTGTGTGTGTGTGTGTGTGTGTGTGTGTGTGTGTGTGTGTGTGTGTGTGTGTGTGTGTGTGTGTGTGTGTGTGTGTGTGTGTGTGTGTGTTTGTTTGTCTAAGTGAGTGTGTAAGCAAGATTGTTGAGCGTTGAACAACAGGTGGAAAAATAGCTTACTTTCCCTTGGCTAAAATTATGGTGGACTTTGAGTACATCTGAACTTCAGTGGAACTGCAAACACATAATCTGACAACTCTCTGGGGACTCTGAACAAATATAGTGTTACAGGAACTGATACTTGTTTCAATACAAACAAATGACAACAAAAATGTGCTCAACGTGCTATAGGCCAGGCTAGGGGAATACACCCCCATTCTACAGTGAAGATACAAGACATTTAGGAGCTGGTGAAGGTTGGAAGGCTTATCCCCCACCTGCTCTTAAATCTC
>OLKM01001184.1:62500-82500 GCA_900291075.1 Melanogrammus aeglefinus | reverse complement strand
TCTCCCACCGCCACCGCCTTTCATGCATCCCCGCTAGTGGTTTCACCTCGCGCTCTCTGCGCGAAGATGAGCGTCAACGTCTCGGTACAACAACCTCCACGTCTTGACGCTTGCGTCGGGCGCTAGACCTCGGACCCCGAGAAGGACAGGCAGGAGGACAATAAAAGGGAGAAAATAGGCTACAACGCTCTATCTCTCTCTCGCTCTTTTTCTCAGCATCACTCTACATTTGACTGGAACGGAGTGCGGTGGCAAGGCGGTAGTCGACGTCAGAGAGCTGTTATTTGTCTACATTCGGTTCTCAACCTCTATCTGTGTCTCCACCGCTTGGCTTTTTCGTTGAGCAGGTTATTGTGCCGTGAAGAAGGGGCTCTGAGCTCTCTCAGTACCGTGGAAATACCCCTCTTCTCTCTGTGGTATCGGGCGGCGCGCTGTCAGCGCGTGCCTCAGTGAAATCGGTGCACGGTGGATTTTGCCAACATGGAGACGGTGGAGAAGGAATGTGGGGCGCTAGGGGGGCTGTTTCAGGCGATTGTCAACGACATGAAGGTACGTGATATTTATTTGCCATTCGGTTCATATTGTGCGTGTGTGTGTGTGTGTGTGTTGTGGGTGTGTGCGTGCGTGCGTGCGGGTGTGTGTGTGTGTGTGTGTGTGTGTGTGTGTGTGTGTGTGTGTGTGTGTGTGTGTGTGTGTGTGTGTGTGTGTGTGTGTGTGTGTGTGTGTGTGTGTGTGTGTGTGTCATGCTCATTTGCAGTCGCACGCCCTTGACGTGAAAACCACCAATGGATTAATGGTAACAAAGCTCAAGTCTAATTAAGGGCGCCGTTCTTGAGTGCTGTTTCATACATCCTAGCCAGCAAGGTTTGCCCGGATACAAGAGGACCTACAGGAGGCCTAGAATTAAACTGACACATGACAGCCGCACGGCCCTGTTATGCGGCGGCGGTCTGGGGGACTCGAGGTGTGAGGCGTGCAACCCGAGCGTACAGGGGGAACGTCGTCGTAATGCCTCGGGAAATTCCGCTACTCAGAGGAATTCGGTTTTTAATTGATTCGTTAAGATTAATTAAGGTTGCTTTTTGGGCGGAGGGGGTAGAGGGGTGGGGGGTGGTGGGGGGGGGGGCGTATATCTGTAGCCTATTTATGTTAAACTAGAATCAAACACATTGGCGTATGGTTTGCTGCCTTTATGACATATGCCCTCATGTATTGTATGTCTTGTGTATTGGACGGGCAGAATGCAGAGTGCAGCGTCATTGATTTGCTGTCCGGCTGGGTTGGCACTGTGAGATACAAGCGTGAGAACTCGGACAGCCGTCAGACACCAAGCGATAACCGACTATTGGCCTACTGTGAGCCTGTCATATCCCGTCTCCCCCCATGTCCGTCATTCTGTGTGTCTGTCTGTGTGTCTGTCTGTGTGTCTGTCTGTGTGTCTGTCTGTCTGTCTGTCTGTCTGTCTGTCTGTCTGTCTGTCTGTCTGTCTGTCTGTCTGTCTGTCTGTCTGTCTGTCTGTCTGTCTGTCTGTCTGTCTGTCTGTCTGTCTGTCTGTCTGTCTGTCTGTCTGTCTGTCTGTCTGTCTGTCTGTCTGTCTGTCTGTCTGCGTGCCTATTTTTCATCTCGCACACCGACTGATCCATCGCCTCCTCTATGTATGTGTGCGCTCCCCTATGCGTGTCTGCCGGCCATGCCTCAGCCTAGTCCATCTGCTTATCATCTGTTGTATCTCCGTATGGTTCATTTGGTCATGCAAGACCCATGCGACCCCCCCTTCCCTGTTTTTTCGTCTCCGACAGATTGTCTGTTTTTCCTTTTTTTTTTTTTTTATCTACATCGGCATGTCGTCATTGGTTCACTGCATGCTGCCATTCGATTTCTGTCCGGCTGTTTTCCTTGCAAGTACGCTGTGCTTGTGTGTCTTTGTGCTTTTCACCCTGAATCCGTCGTCCGTCATTCAGCCTGCATTGGGCGTTTCTCTGCCCCCCCACCCAGCCCCGTCTATGTCATTCTGTGTAATGTAGGCCTACCTTGCTTTGGGATCCGCAGCAAGAGGCCTGCTCGACCGGTGGATATTTCTCTCCGTCTTGAGAATGGACATAGATGGGCATAGTGCTGCATTCTCTATACTGGTGACTAATCTGTCTAACATAGACCAGGGCGAAGTCACAAAGGTTGTGTGTGCAGCAATGTGAATGTAAAGCATCACACAGACGACATTGACACCTTGTTCTACTGTGTGTAGGCCGATTGAATGTTATGCAGACTAAGCTTTACGAGCCAAACGGGATTCGTTTTTTTATGGCAGCCATCTGTGCCTCTGTACGTTCGGTGAGCGGTGGATTTCACCCAACGTAGAGGCCGTTGGGGGAAGGAATGCGGGGTTGCTATATAGGGTCACGGTTTCAGGCGATGGGGAGCAACGTGACGAAACCCCCTCAGAATCTCCCTCTGTCTCCATCGTGTTCCCTCCTCCCCACCTTTCAGTCTCAGGTGTGTGTGTGAGCACAGTGTGTGCCAAGCGATGTGCCTACGCGTGTGAGACCCTATGAGGTATTAGCAGGGTGCCAATGACATTGACCTTTACATTAGGGCTGATGGAGTCGTCATGGGAACCTTGATTGAATGGGATGGAGGAACAAAGGCCCGTACGACGTACTACAGACTGTAATAAGATCCCACTCCAAAGGGCCAATGGAATTAGATTGCATTCCGGTCACCAGTGAAGATACTATCACCATTCCTTAATGTAGCAGGGAGAGCAGAAGTAGTAAAAAGTAATGATTTAATTTATACATGCTAATAAACTAATTGCAAAGTGCTCCAGGCGTTTCCCTTCAATTTCATGGCGTAAATCCATGACATTTTTAATTTCCCATCGGGGGTAATAAAACCACCCTAATCTATTCAAATCTGCAAAACAAACTAATAATAATCACCAAATTGCCAAATAGGTGGTCTTCCACCCACGGACTCCTCTTCAAAGCGTTCCATCTTGCAATGTATGGATTATTTTTGTTCCAGAATAGCAGCTGACGTCTCATGTAAAGCAGTGGGGGTGAAGGAGGAAAGGGCCGGGTAGTACACCATCCAGTGAGTCAGTGATGTCCCAATTCAGAATGTGAATGTTCAAAGCATTTCCTCTGCATCCTCCGGCCCCCAACTATTTTATCCTTTCACCCTCCGGGCATCCAACTCAAGATGTCATACAGTGCTTCTTCAGAACAATGACGCCATGGTTTTCATTCAGTGCGTGTTCCAGACACATCTGAGGACAGAGTAGGCGGCCAGACACCAGCGAAACGGGTTTGCCCCGCATGTTGTGGTACCACTCCTCTGTTTTTTCACGCTCTCTTTGATGTTCTTATCTACGTCAACCTGAAATGGATGTCAGTGCCCTCCACGGTCATGGCAATCGTCACATGACTCGTGTTCTCACACACACACACAACTCTGTCTCTGACCCCATAGCAACACTCCAGCATTAATCACAGCAAGTCGTATCACGGCAAGTGATACTACATTAATGCTGGAAAGACCTATATATTTATGTGGTATCACGGCATGTGATGCTACATAACCACATTTCTCTACGTGCAACCCGCCCCCGATCACGCACACATTTTGTAATTCATTATTCACTCTATATGACGTTCTAGATGCTACAGCTCCTCTCGGTTAAAAAAAGAAATGGTTTTACCGCCAGCCGGTCATGAGTAAGTGTGTCCATCGCCCTGGTCTGCTGTTGGTGTCGCGGTCCCAAAGGAGGTGTTTACATTAAGGCCAGCAGTGCAGCGCTGGTGGGAATCACTTAGCCTTTGGCTTTAAGTACAGTCCATCGGGGGCTATGGCCGCGCTATGGCGGCTAAATGTAACAACACCTGGAGGAAAATATCAGAAATATCATCAAGATGTTTTTGGTCTTCCATGCGCGCGTGGCTGGTGTTCCCCACCACCCAGAGATTATATTCAACCAAAAAAAAACATGTTGCTGCATATTGGTGGATGTGTGTATGTTTCTGAAAAAAACATGATGTTTAATTGTCACGTGACCCCGACATCAGGGGTTAGTTTAAGTGGTCTGGATGTACATGATTTCAAATGGGTGAAAAAAGAGAGCGAGGAAGGCCACATTTACCACACGAGAATAGGGCTTTTATACGTTTGCATTGACATAGCCTTCATTGCGAAATTGTGTTAATCACACTTTTGAAAGGTTTTTTATCTCAACTGCTTGTATTCAGGACAAATGGTAGTTTTGGCAATGTCTTCCCTTTCTTGTGTTTGTTATTTTTATGTTGACACATGCTAAATGTGTCTGTGTGCTGAGGTTAGTGGTTTTGAAAGCCTTTTGGACAACAAAGCACTTTCGCTTCCTAATTCGCTGCCATCTCTCCTGTAACACACCCTTCCGTTTCTAATATTATTTGCATTCATCACAAGAAAAATTATGCTTGCTGTGTAAATATTGTGTGTTTATGTGTTATAGGAGGAGAAGGGTCAGTGGGTTAAATGGTATCCGGTACTGCTGTACAGATGCAACATGAATTATAAACACCACCTTCCTATGTTGCAGTCATTGGAAATTTTATAAACCATCCCCTCCTAACTTCCCCCAAATCCAATGTAAAAAAAAATCTTCTTTATCTGAGCCTGCATTACTTTACATTAAATATGTTACTGGCATTGGTGTATGTTTGTGTGCATTTGTGGGGTTTTGTGTATGCTGAGGTGCCTGGGGGAGACATATGAATGTGTGTGGGAGTTGCTTGTGGTAATCTATCACTATGCATCCCTTGGGGCAGTCTTGGATTCTCCAGTAATTTACTACATTATTATCGTACCCAATTTAGCCCCATGTACCTCTCCATTCTCTCTGTCTCTCTGTCTCTCTGTCTCTGTCTCTGTCTCTGTCTCTGTCTCTCTCTGTCTCTCTCTCTCTCTCTCTCTCTCTCTCTCTCTCTCTCTCTCTCTCTCTCTCTCTCTCTCTCTCTCTCTCTCTCTCTCTCTCTCTCTCTCTCTCTGTCTCTTCTCTCTCTGTCCTCTCTCTCTGTCTCCTCTCTCTTCTCTCTCTCTCTTCTCTGTCTTCTCTCTCTCTCTCTCTCTCTCTCTCTCTCTCTCTCTCTCTCTCTGTCTCTGTCTCTCTCTCTCTCTCTCTCTCTCTCTCTCTCTCTCTCTCTCTCTCTCTCTCTCTCTCTCTGTCCTCTCTCTCTCTCTCTCTCTCTCTCTCTCTCTCTCTCTCTCTCTCTCTCTCTCTCTCTGTCTCTGTCTGTCTCCTCTCTCTCTCTCCCTCTCTCTCTCTCTCTCCCTCTCTCTCTCTCTCTCTCTGTCTCTGTCTGTCTGTCTGTCTGTCTGTCTGTCTGTCTGTCTGTCTGTCTGTCTGTCTGTCTGTCTGTCTGTCTGTCTGTCTGTCTGTCTGTCTGTCTGTCTGTCTCTCTCTCTCTCTCTCTCTCTCTCTCTCTCTCTCTCTTCTCTCTCTCTCTCTCTCTCTCTCTCTCTCTCTCTCTCTCTCTCTCTCTCTCCTCTCTCCTCTCTCCTCTCTCACTCTTTCTGTGCATTGCTTGTTTTCACACACAGGTCATGGTGGGTAGTGGAATAACATAGAGGCCATGTCATTAGCTTTTAGTCAGATGGCCGTGTTGTCCCGGGCCTGAACTCTCAAGCCATTGAGTTATTGAATGTACCTGAAAATGATGAGGTGATTTAATGGGATTTTGGTTCTCCATGAGACTGCGGAGAGTAGTGAGTAAAAAGCTGTGACCTCATAAGTGGAAATATACATTGTTATCTTTCTCCTTGTGTTAAGTGCGTATTGCAAGGTA
Organism: Melanogrammus aeglefinus; assembly: GCA_900291075.1. Classification (NCBI taxonomy): domain Eukaryota; kingdom Metazoa; phylum Chordata; class Actinopteri; order Gadiformes; family Gadidae; genus Melanogrammus; species Melanogrammus aeglefinus. The sequence goes on along the minus strand of OLKM01001184.1, from coordinate 76,678 downwards.
ATGCATCAATTTTTCTAAATCATGTTGCCAAATTTATGGACCTCACCGTGATGAGATGACATAATGAAATACCTTGGCTGTGTAGCCAGGCTGAACTAAAGAATGTAGGATTGGAAACTTCATCCTGAAACACTTCGATTCGTAGCCAGCTCCATTAATGTCTGTTCTAAATATATAGGGGTATTTTTTGTGGGAACACTGAAAGGTACACCATTTATATCCAACTATTTGATACCACGTGTTATGGCACAACAGTGAAATGTGATGCAGATTAACTCAACGACCAGTGGCTCGTCCCCTCTCTCCAACCCTCTCATGTCCCAGTTTAAATATGAATTTTAGATTGTGCAAGATAATGATGATTGGTTGAGGATTGGTTGCCATTTGTTTATTTGCTGCTGTTTAGTGCTAATGTTTCAGTGATTCTCTCACTTTTCAGTTTTCATTCAGTACTTCTTTGACCTCATGTCTAAGCTCCAGGTTGTTTAAAGGTCGGCATGCAACTACTGACTCCTCTTGTAAAAGGCCCACAGCCTCCCCTAAAGGGCCCCTCACACTAAGTGGATTTCGGCAACTAGTGGGTTTATGGATTTCCTCAGATCACTGTACACTTCATCCATTAGACCATCTCAGGACAAAGAAAACACAGCGCAGGCCCGTGTTTATTAAAAAGATCAACATTACAAATCCATAAAATGAAGAAAGCATACTTCAGCCTCGACCACGGAGTCATCTGACTTGTATACATCGGTTGTCATGCAAGCATTAAATCGCAATGAATGAAAAACGTTGAACACGCAGACGTGCTAATGCCCTTTCCCAGTACCACAGAATCCAGCCAGTCAAGAGAGTATCCATTGTCATCTACTTCAGAGATCCTTCGTAAAGGGCCTGAGCGTTGTTCACAGAGAGACGCTCCGGCCCGCTGGGACACGGCTCGGAAGATGAGGCTCTCGTACATCAGTGTGTCATTAGTGGTCGGGTCTGCGGTTCGCCTGGGTTCTGTGTGGTCCGGGGGAACTTCCCGCCACCACACTGGCTTTGTTCACATGGCATGTGTGCATGCTTACAAGAGAAGGCAGAGTACGCCGGCTCTCAAGATGCTAGTGTCCTCCACCACCACAGTAAATTTGGTGAAGCAGCTGGCAGGTTGTTTGTCCCCCAGCTGAAGGATTCAATCCCAGATGTCGCCCAGTCTACCCTTAGTTTAAGTCCACCTTTATTGTGATGGTGTCCACGACCTCTCCCTGCTGAATGACATGTCTTGTATCTGCAAGAAGTCACCGTTTATCCGTTTGCTTTAAAGTGTCTGATGACGAAGAAATAATTAGACAATGTAACTGTGACTGATTCAGAGGAAGGCATGTCTGCTTGGGTTTCACCATGGCAGTGATGAAAAATCGGACACTGATGTGGTTATCTTATTCACAAGCAGAGTTAGGGTGCACGGTTTTGTTGACGCTGTCTCACTTAAAATGCATTACACCTTGTGTCTAGACACATTCCACCTTCAAAAGGAACATCAATCACTACATGAGGAAATATGAACAACAAAGTCACAATGTCAAACCCGACACCAGAAAGCCTCTTTCCCAGCAGTGACATTTCCCTGTCAAAATGGTGACGATAAAAAGCAGTGCCTTTCTCGTTAGAGCTTGTTCAAATGTGGATTATGTTAAAGCTCTAGGGCTCGTTATGACTTGGACGGAGATGTGTGTGTGTGTGTGTGTGTGTGTTTAAGTGTGTGTTGGAGAGGGGGCAGGGTAAATGGATGAGAACCAGAGTCCTGTATTTGCGTGAGTGTGTGTTTGTGTGTGTGTGTGCATGAAAATGTGTGTTTGAACATGAAAGTGTGTATGCGTCCATGTGCGTGTGTGTTTGTGCGTGCATGCATGTGTGTGTGTTGTGCATGCATGTGTGTGTACAGTGATGGGGGTTGGGGATGTAATTGGGAGCCGGCCAAACGGAGCCAGCCTCTTGCTAACTGAAGCTCTTTGTCAGCCTGTCAGATCCTTCCCATCACACTCAGCTGTTCACTGTAAAGTGCACTGATCGTTATGAACAAGGTGCACACAGACACAGAAAGAGAAGCTTTGGTCAGAGAAACAGTGTGTGCAACAATGAACTTAGCGAATCAATATTATCTTGTTCCCTGGGAGTGAATAGAAAGCCCCATTCATGCTCTGTATATCGTTGTTATTATTTAATAACAGTAGGCAATGCCGGGGAGATTGTTTTTTTGAATTGGCGTGACAGTATGTGCACTTGTGTGTGTGTGTGTGTGTGTGTGTGTGTGTGTGTGTGTGTGTGTGTGTGTGTGTGTGTGTGTGTGTGTGTGTGTGTGTGTGTGTGTGTGTGTGTGTGTGTGTGTGTGTGTGTGTGTCTATGTGTCTATGTGTCTGTGCGTGTGTGAGTGTGTGAGAGAGATTGAGAGCGGGAGAGAAGGAGATAATTGACAGTACAGAGACAAAGGAAGACTGCAGGTCAGACCAGGCAAGCTCCTCTAGCATTGTATTTTCCCACTCTGGGGCCTCATTACAGAAAAAAATCTAACTTCTGATCCTAACTTAAGTTAGGGACTCAAAGATATGAAAAATCCTAATTTCCTATCACAGAAGCAGTCCCTAACCTGTTGGCCGTTTCCTATCTTATTTTTGGAATCCTATCTTATCTTAATTTAGGTAATCCTAACTGTTCTTTCAATCAGATTTTTAGATCGGCAATCGTCAGGTTATGTCTATTTCTAGACTCAGAGTGTGCATGAGATTGAGAGAATGAGTTACCTTTAACGTTAACACAGACTGTTGATAAAGGATCTTTGTTAATAACGGCAAGTTAGTAGTCACAACTCAAAACTCACTCAACGCTTGTTTGTTTGTTTTGTTTTGTTTTTGTTGTTTTTCCACAATGTCTTGTTTTTAACAATTTATGATGATTTTATACTCTGTATGGTGACCTTGGGTGCAATGAAAGGCGCCTCTAAATTAAATGTATTATTATTATTATTATTATTATTATTATTATTATTATTATTATTATTATTACTATATTCAGGGCGGGTATTGGTACAGAGAATAAGAGGTAGTAATAAAGTAGTAAAATAATTCTTCCACCAAATTCAAAATTAAATGTCTTTGCAGGCCATAAAATTAAATTAAAATACAAATGTAACAAATCATTATGCGGTCTCGGTAGCCTTTTAGCCATCACATTTCTGTTGTGATGTTCCTCGTCTTCATTGTCATACAGACCTACTAGCAGTGCTGCTACCATTTTCTTCTGTTATTGACAGTTATTTTGAATTTAGGACAGGGTGTATTGCCACCTAACTTAGGGATCCTAACTTAAAAAAATTCCTAACTTAGGATAGTTCTGTAATGGCTAAATTCCTATCTTAAGATAAGATAGGATTTCTTCCTAAGTTAAGTTAGAAAACCTCTGTCTGTAATATCAAAACCCCTAAATGCCTTCCTATCTCAAGATAGGATAGGACGTTTCTGTAATGAGGACCCTGGTCCTTAACAGGTTAGCCCTACAGAATGAGTGTTGTTATTAGTTGACATAATGATTGTCACCAAGTCAACCATTCATACTATGTAAAATAGAGGTAGTAGTCAGATTATCTTTTCAAAGTGCAAGTCACCTACTGATAGCAGGTCAAACTGTTCCTTTGAATGCCTTGTTGGTCATGTTGGTCATAAATGTTTTTGTCAACCTTGATTTTCATCTTCAGCAATATTCCAAACAATCCAAGTGTGTGGTCTGTTTGTGTGTGTGTGTGTGTGTGTGTGTGTGTGTGTGTGTGTGTGTGTGTGTGTGTGTGTGTGTGTGTGTGTGTGTGTGTGTGTGTGTGTGTGTGTGTGTGTGTGTGTGTGTGTGTGTGTGTGTGTGTGTTTGTGTCTGATGTGGTTGAAGCCAAAGACAAGATAATGATTGATGCGATGCTATACCTAGGAAGAACATCCTACAGATAGTGGATTGGATCCAGCAACCTCATAGAAATAAAGTAAATGGGAGCACACAATTCCACATGGGGAGCCTTGAGGTCCTGACTGCGTGTGAGTGATTGTGACCCACATCACTCTTGCATGTCTCAGTTAAGGTCGTTTATGTCACTGTTAAGGACATGTCGACATTTTGCAAGAATTTCAATGAATTGAATAGTCACACAATCCATACCTTTTTGTAATTGAATTATTAGTACATTAGACTAGTACATTAGACACACTTTTACCCTAAGAGACTTGCAGTTAATTTGATACACTTCCCTTAGTGAGCAGGTATGGGTTTTGAATCTCGTCCAAGGGTTCCTACAGCCTGTGTGACATTTCTATTAGGAGTCTGACGCTCCCGCACCACTACACACTCCTGACCCAAATTTACAGCCATAAATACAACCGTGTGTTTGTGTTTTTGTGGCTGGGTGTGTGTGGGTCAGTGTGAGTGGTGCAACAGTCGCACATCCTAAGTGCAAGTTGATATATTTGTGCAAGATACACATTAATGTTAGCCTATATTATCAACGCAAGAATTCAGTACTGCAGCATCCGATTTATGCAGGAGCGTTGTGAGGAGTGATTCGCTGTGATCTTTAGCTGGTGGAGGAACCCCCTGCTGTGCCTCATCAATTATGCAGCTCGGAAGTCTAGCGCTCATCTGTCCTCATCTGCATGCCCAGCCTGCTTCAATTTGTCTGGAATTCAAATGTCCCTGTGACATTGGGCAACGTGTTGTTATCAAGTGGTTTTTCGTATTAGTGACCGTTTAAATGATGGTTGTTTGTACTTCAAAAAAGGTCCGGGAACATTTGAAACACGTCGGTCGTCTGTGAAGAGGATGTAAATATTGTGTTTTCACAACACTTCTGATGGATTCCAGAATCAAGTTCCAAGTCTTGGCATCCATGACCTGTGAGCCTGGACTAGATTCTAAATGGTCTTCCTTCTCTAAAAAGCATTTTTCACCAGTTAGCAAGAAAGAGCCAAAAAAGGCTGAAGAGGTCCCCTTGTTTTCAAGTCAACTGTAAACATGAGATGTAAATATAAAGAGCCCACCATTTTGTAGTTACACACAAGAAAAATGTAAGACACGTGGTGTAATGACTGTGAACGTAAACATCTATTGTCCAGTACAGTTCACTGTTCTCAAGAAAATAAACCTTTGTGGTGTGTATAGTTGTAGGCGAGATACAATACTGTATTTTCTTTCATGTTGGATACATCCAACAGAAGTGGGATAAAGAGGGGTTTTGATCCCTTCCTTCAAAACCGTCACTTTGATTATCCTCCGTGGCTCACTGTGAAATTAGCTGCTTTTGTTGCTTCATAGAGTCCTGCCTTTTAGAAGATGTGCACATTGGGATGATTATATGGTTAGAATTGGGCTAATCCTCACATCCCCTCCTGTTCTGGCTCTGCCCCTTTTTCATGTCCCTATATCTGGTAATTTCTCTCTACCTACCCCCTCTCTCCTACATCTCTCTCTACCTCTCTCCTACCTCTCTCTCTCCCTCCCCCCTTTTCTCTATCTCTCTATTTCTTCCCTCTTTTCATATACCCCCCTCTCTTTCTCTCTGTCTCTCTCTGTCTCTGTCTCTGTCTCTCTGTCTCTCTCTCTCTCTCTCTCTCTCTCTCTCTCTCTCTCTCTCTCTCTCTCTCTCTCTCTCTCTCTCTCTCTCTCTCTCTCTCTCTCTCTCTCTCTCTCTCTCTCTCTCTCTCTCTCTCTCTCCATTCTCTCCATTCTCTCTGTCTCTCTGCCTCTCTTTTCCCCTCCAATCTCTACCGCTCTCTTTCTTCCCCCCTCTCTCTAACCCCCCCCCCCCTCTCTCTCCCTCCCTTTCGCTCTCTCATCCTTTCTCTTCGCCGGGATTTTCTCTTGTCTTTCTGCCGTGCAGTGAGGGAAACAAAGGGAACAATAGGTGTAGAGAGACAGAGATAGAGTGGAGGCTGTAATCTCCAGGTCCACCATAGTGCTGTGGTCTCTCTCTCTCTCTCTCTCTCTCTCTCTCTCTCTCTCTCTCTCTCTCTCTCTCTCTCTCTCTCTCTCTCTCTCTCTCTCTCTCTCTCTCTCTCTCTCTCTCTCTCTCTCTCTCTCTCTCTCTCTCTCTCTCTCTCTCTCTCTCTGTGTGTTTGAGTAGAGCTCTCCCAGCCTCTGGTCTGTTAAGCAGCCCAGGGAGACACTGGGTCCTGATTCTGAAGACTGGAACCCCAGGGCCTGGTGTCACAAACAGGGGAAACTGAGATTATGAGATAGAGAGAGCAATAGAGAGAAGGAGAGATGGTTCATCTTCTAGTCATCCTGTCGACCAAATCTTTTTTGACATTTAATCTCACCTTTGTTGATATATTTTCATAGCCTATTTTTATTCAACATTTGTAGTCTTCACATGGTTTGATGATGCAAATGTACATTTCATTTTCAATTGAATGAAATTGTATTGAGAGACAAGGAATGAGGATTTGTGGATTTGAGCTAGCTGACAAGAAAAAAAATGGACTTGGGTAGAAACAAGAGGCTAAGTCAGTAAGATGCTCTGTGATTGGTTGGTGTGACGACTACGCACTATGCTCTGTACAAGACAGTTAACATTGTCTCAACTGAGAAGAAATGGGGGAGCGGAAGGATGATACCAATTATAGGATTGAAAGGAAAAGGGGAATTATGTGGTTTTAAGATGGCTTGTGTGTGATATGGATGAACGGAGTGGAGGAAAAGAGCGGTTAGACGATTTGGGGAAGGCGAGTGGGGATTGGTGAGTCCTTTTGTGCCATGAGGTGCTGTGTGGTAATCGTGTGTGTGTGTGTGTGTGTGTGTGTGTGTGTGTGTGTGTGTGTGTGTGTGTGTGTGTGTGTGTGTGTGTGTGTGTGTGTGTGTGTGTGTGTGTGTGTGTGTGTGTGTGTGTGTGTGTGTGTGTGTGTGTGTGTATTTAGTGGTGGGAAAGGGGGGTTGGGCATTCATACACGCGACACTGTCTTCGTGACAGGAAGCGGTGACGTAATGACATGTACATCATCAACAACAAGCCTGCCATGCATGCATACACACAAAACACACATAGACACGCTATAAGCTCAGGAAACCAAATTTCCTCACGCAGAACGGCATGGTTTTCACGCTCACGCCAAGTCATTGAGTCTAGCATGCAGACCTTTATTAATGCCGTCTTAAAGTAGAGTACACTGACTTGTACACTCGGTACACAGGGTGATGTTCATTTGACCTTCAACGCAGATGTCAACAGAACGGAACCAAAGCGTCGGAGCTCGTGGTTTAGAGGATGCCGAGCGTTAACCAGAATACAGTATGCCCACTGTAAACCCAGAGGCTGCTTTTTTAATTTTTCCCCATGTCTGAATTATTCATTAAATGTATTGCATTTGCACATTTTTCAGCCTTACTGCCAGGGTTACAGAGTGATTTTCAATCACACATTTTTGGACCAAGAAAGTAACACGTTTGTAAAGAATTGCAGCCAATAAACTAGCGTGAACATGGGACCTTGTTAGAAACACCAGAAGACTAGACTCTGTCGCATTGTGTCTGGTAAAAAAATAACGGTGTATCTATCTTGGGTTAAGCAGTTGATGAAGTGGAGCAGCAGAAATATATTTGGGTAAAATGTGGACGATGTGAGAGTATTTGAAATGATCACAGAAATCAACCAGCATTTTACTCAAGGTCAGGGGAAACCAAATCCTCAATATGATGATATGATGATGATCTAATTTCATTCACAACAATTTAATCGAATTGATCTTTGTTTTGCAAGGCGACCGCTATCAAAGACTGTGGCTTTGGAGCCAGCGGTATGAACATCCTTATTTCGGCCCAAGGTTGTGTTGTGTGGGTATGGCTGCCTTTGTCCTCTGGTTTCCTAGGTTCCTTGGTCTTCCTCAACCTCAGAAGCCTCTTGCCAAGCCCACTTCAGTGATCCCTCAGTGTGGAGAGGTGCAGGGGTGGAGGGGGGGGGGGGGCACTGAATACTGATGCCTCTACTTATCACGTTATATGGGGATAAGCATCTCTTGACCCGCCCACACTCCCACGCAACCCCCCCCCCCCCCCCCACACACACACACGCACACACACGCACACACACTCTCACTTTTATTGGATTAGGATACACTAAATATGCTAATAGGTGTGTGTGTGTGTGTGTGGGCGTGTGAATATATGTGTGTGTGTGAGAGAGAGAGAGACAGAGAAATAGAGAGAGAGAGAGGCACATCACTTATCATTATCTTCCATCCACACAACTTAAGCCCTGCGGCGCACTTCAAACAGAGGTGTGTGAGTGTGGGTTTGTGGTTGCTCTTCAATGCATGTGTGTAAGTGTGTGTGTGTGTGTGCGCCCGCGCGCGCATGTGCGTGTGTGTGTGTCCGTGTTCGTGTGCTGGGGTGGGGTTAGTGGTTAGTAGCTGTTCCACGGGGAAACATGGAGGCTGTGATTTCGGAGCAAATGAAGCCACATCAAACGGGCCGGATCAAAGAGCGCGGCTCTGCCCGCCTGACATCCTCGGCCGGAGGGAAGTGTCCTGCTCCTGCGCCCAACCAGCTGCCTTCGCCCTACTGCCGCTTATCAGCCGGAGTCCCAACCACATGCTCATTACACGCACACACGCACACACACAGATACAAAGAGAGACACCCGCGCATAGCACACGCCACACGAACAGGCACACGCACAGACAGACACACAGACAGACCGACAGACACACACACACACACACACACACACTCACACACATACACACACACACACACACACTTCAATGCACACTGATGCACACACACACACACACACACACACACACACACACACACACACACACACACACACACACACACACACACACACACACACACACACACACACACACACACACACACACACACACACACACACACACACACACACACACACACACAATTTTAGCAGGTTGCAGGTCGATGGCAATAAATGGATAGTCCTGACTCCTGACACAGGATTTATTCCTGCGCACACAAACAAGCCACATGGCAAATATGACACCCTTAAAAATATAATTTTCTTTTCTTTCTTTTTTTTGGACCCATAAAAGCTGAAATATTGGGAAAAACATAATTGGTTGCAACAACTTCTGCACATTAACACATTCTATCAGGCCATATCGGCCCCTCCGGAGAGGAGTTCTCTACAAAGACCGCAGCCTTCAAACGGAGCCGGTCTTCAAGGGACAATCACCGAACATAATTAATGGAGTAAGGGGGATACTCCACCAGAAAACGGGGTGATGGGACTTTCATGTAATAACACGAGCAGCGTTGACAAAGGGAAAAACGCTTGGTTCTCTGTTGGGAATTAGGATGGAGATTGGAGTCAGCCACCATCCACTGGAGACTCAAATTTGTGTCAAACACAGAATCCCCCCCGCCCCCTTGCCTGAAAAAGAATCTTTGATGCTGACTGATGCCCAAAGCCTGTGTGTGTGAGTGTATGTGCGTGAGTCTGTGTCTGTGTGGCTGTGTGTATGAGTCTTTGTGCGTTTGTGTGTGTTTGTGTGGGTGAGTATGTGTCTCTGTGGGTGTGTTACAAGGGAAAAGGTGGAGCCCCAAAAGAGAATTATTGAGAAATGTCCCTCGCCGAGGTTGGCTGGAGATGAAGAAAGGCACAGTGGCTGATGGCTATCAAAGTGCTCCAGCGGTGGTGGCACTGCTTATCACAACATGGGGGTCAAACGAGGACAAAATGACTGTGTTCCTGAGAGAGAGAGAGAGAGAGAGAGAGAGAGAGAGAGAGAGAGAGAGAGAGAGAGAGAGAGAGAGAGAGAGAGAGAGAGAGAGAGAGAGAGAGAGAGAGAGAGAGAGAGAGAGAGAGAGAGAGAGAGAGAGAGAGAGAGAGAGAGAGAGAGAATATATTGTCGGTGGTGATAATAACATTAGGGTGGAGAGGGGGGGAAACCAGCTCCCAATCTCAGAGATGACTCAGGAGTAGAAACTAGCAGACATTTTGAATCCAACTGTACCCACTTTCATAGCATTGCCACAGACTGAATCATCCATTTTGGGTGCAGATTGTGGAAAGAAACACATATTTCTCCATAAAAGCATATCTGCATAGACAGATTTCTAAGACTGTTTTGTATTGTCTTTGATTATACAGAACATACTGGCTGAAGTAAAGAATAGAGAGGTGATCGTTGGTTCTTTCTCCTTTGAAGTTCACTTTTTAGTGTCTCCTACTTGTCCGTTCCATCCTGCAGCTTAGACAGATTTCTAAGACTGTTTTGTATTGTCTTTGATTATACAGAACATACTGGCTGAAGTAAAGAATAGAGAGGTGATCGTTGGTTCTTTCTCCTTTGAAGTTCACTTTTTAGTGTCTCCTACTTGTCCGTTCCATCCTGCAGCTCACCCTTCTTAAACAGCCGATTATTGGCCAATTTATGTCAAGTTAATTACATAACGTACGTGATTAGTAAACCTCTGGCCCCTGGGCTTTTGGGCTTCAGACCCCGAGCTTAGCTAACGCTGTTATTGTTCTAGATCGCTTGAGTTGCGGTTACTTTGATGATACTCCTGTTTCCTGCCATTATTTGCGCCGCAGATGAATTCACTGGAATGTGGTTGTGTTGTCATTGCCCGCCTGGCTAACAGGGTGTTTGTTGTGCTTGTGTTTCTTCACTCTGTTAGTGCTCCTATCCTGTGTGGGAGGACTTCAGCGCTAAGGCCACCAAGCTGCATTCCCAGCTCAGGTAAGCCGCAGCAACAACGGCTGTTTGACTACACCAGTCATTAAGAATCCAATGGAATTGGGCTTAGCTAAAAGCCTCCCTAGATTGGGGCGAATTTGATTTAGTTTTAGTTCATTAAGTCTAAACCCTAAAATAATTGTGTCCTATTTGCGTTAGCGAGAAATCTGTAACATGTGACTCAGCCCACAATAAGTGTACCAAAATGAAGTAGAAAAAAGTGTCTCGTAACAATCCTGTGTCTAACTATCAATAATACATTGTGTTCACTGTATTGACCAAAAAATTAATCCAAACCCATGATGTGTCTGCTCTGTCCATACAGAACAACTGTCCTGGCCGCTGTCGCCTTCCTGGATGCCTTTCAGAAGGTGGCAGATATGGCCACCAACACCAGAGGTAGGAACCCCCACGTGTGTGTGTGTGTGTGTGTGTGTGTGTGTGTGTGTGTGTGTGTGTGTGTGTGTGTGTGTGTGTGTGTGTGTGTGTGTGTGGGTGGGTGTGTGTGTGGGGTGTGTGTGTTGTGTGTGTGTGTGTGTGTGTGTGTGTGTGTGTGTGTGTGTGTGTGTGTGTGTGTGTGTGTGTGTGTGTGTGTGTGTGTGTGTGTGTGCGTGCGTGCGTCGCGCGTGCGTGCGTGCGTGCGTGCGTGCGTGCATGCGTGCGTGTGGCCACACACAACAAGGGCTTTCAGTTGTTCACAAACCGGCGATTCCTAGGATTCAATGACTTAGCTTTCGTTTTTCCCCCGATGGGACTCACAGTTCCTGAAACATTTAATTAAGGTGTAGTTTAGGAATAAAGGCATTTTGCTCAAGGTCGACATTGGGGATCGATTTTAGGTTTTGAGTTGGAGTTGGCTCACTCCGACACTAAACTGCCCTTTAGAATCCATCAATGATAAAGTCAGTCAGGGTCTTGGTCAATGTTCCTTTGTCATTGTTCATATGAGATTGGACATTGAATGCCTCAATGTCCAATCTCCCAACTACCTCAAACTAGCCTACCAAAGACCTCTTAACCGTCCAAAGTGCATATTTTAACCATGGCCCGTAAGGTACTTTCTGTCACCACGTTCAAAGCATATTTGTTGCTGCAGATTAGAGAGATTGCTGTGAGATAAATGTCCCCCGGGGAGCAGGCGAAGGAAGACTGCAGCTCGCCCAGCACAGAAATATGGTTCCTATGTTTACTCTTGTCGGGGCCGAAAGACCCTAGAAGGTCCCGGGAAAAACAGCGTCGGTGTCGAAGGATTCAACATCCACACGGGCTGCGTAGGAGGCTGCGGGGCGCCGAGGTTCATGTTGGAATTGAGGAACCCGTCGGTGGGGCCGGGTGGTTGGACTCTTTTGGACGTGTGTTTGTTCTTGTTGGACACGTCGCACCCACTGAGGCCTTCCACAGACCTGGGGTCTGTTTTCAGAGCCTCCGCACTAAGACAACAGAACATTGGACAGCGGTGGAGATTCTGGGCTGGATTATTGAGCACATTTTTTCATGGCGAGACTGAATGTTTAATATGTTTGGCAGAAAGGTCTTTAAACTCCCCCCCCCCCCCCTCCACCCCCTCAAGGTTTTTTTAATCTGTATTTTGGAGCTATTTTATGTTGGATATGATCTAAAACACAGGCAACGATCTGGGTGCGCATGTGAGGCAGGGGTCTTTAATATGATGAGGGAAGGTCATGAAAATACCACCCACTGGAAAGCACTGACATACATAAGAGACTCCTCTCCTGCAGCTGTGTTTGAGTGTGTGTGCATGCATGTGTGTGTTAGTGTGAGTGTGTCTGCTCTAGGTGGGCTCATCTAGAAGGATGCAGGAAGAGGCTCTGGCTGCCTTTACTGGCCAAAAGAGGAAATGGCCATACTTTGTCAGCTCATTACACACACAAGCACATGCACACACTCACGCACGCACACACGCACGCATGCACACACACACACGCACGCACGCACGCACGCACGCACGCACGCACGCACGCACGCACGCACGCACGCACGCACGCACGCACGCACGCACGCACACACACACACACACACACACACACACACACACACACACACACACACACACACACACACACACACACACACACACACACACACACGTAGGCGCCTGCTCTCACACAAATGCACTCGCACACTAATTCTAGCACACGCATATGCACACACATACAAACACACACACTCACACACACAAAAACACACACACACACACACACAAACCCCCCACCGACCCACACATGCACACAAATTTGCATTTGTAATTGCCATGCATTATTATTAATGTCGGTTGTAAACTGCCGATGGAGCATTGGGGACATTCACTACTGCTTCTTTTTAAGATTTATCGCTTTAAATCTCTTTTCATATAACTGAGACTGCGTTTTATTGTATCGTCGTGAGGCTGTAGAAGACACAAATAAAGATGCCCTCTGTTGCTTCTCAATGTGCCAATGTGTTTGTGTGTGTGTGTCTTTGTGTGTTTGTTTGTTTATGTGTCTGTGTGTGTGTGTGCTTGCATTTGTTCATTTGGACCCAAAGGCTTCTGTGACTGGCATGGTCGTTTATACATGAATAGAATCGTATCCGTCCATGTTTCAATTCAGTCGCTTTCTCTCTCTTTTACTGTCGTTCCCTCTTTGTCTTGTTTGTTTTTTTCTCTCTCTTTTACTGTCGTTCCCTCTTTGTCTTGTTTGTTTTTTTACTCTCTTCTCATCCGACCATTGCTTTAAAATATCACTGATTTATATCTAGAGGTCAGATTGAATGTGGGGTGTCTTTGACTTTGTGTACTAGAATATGCATGCATTTAAATGAATTCATCACGAACACAATAACGCATAGCATTTTTCCACAGAAAAAAGTGTGTCTATACAGGTTCTTTAAAAAATAGGCGAAATTGAAGAAATTGACTTTCTTGCTATGGCCAGTAGATAAGCATGCCATAACAAATGGTTAGTCAACAGTGGAAAGCAGCTTTGACAGTGAAAATGTCACTTCTTTTTAATATCTGTTACTTATTGAGTTCCTCTTTCAAACACATGTGAAGAACAAAATGGCCGATGCATGTTGTCCCTGTCTATTTACATGCCAAATCTCTGGAACTGCAATGTGCGTCATAGCTTCATGTTGGTAAGGGGTGAAAATGAGTGTTTCCGACTGGGTTTCATGTTTCCTTCACTGCCGATTGGAGCCGATAAATACCTGTGACTAATGCAGAGTCATTTGTCCCGGGAATGAATGCAGATTGTAAACTTTCCCACTGAAGACAAATACCAGATGTTTATGGTGCTAATGGGGTTTTAGTCCAATGGGAAAGTAAAAATAATAATAACTTATACTAACTTACTCCAACACTAACATACATACATACTCCACCTAATTGCCTCACAGTTAGCGTTACTCCACAGAGGGAAGCTTGTGTTTCAAATTAATTTGCATCTTT
>OLKM01001184.1:0-55000 GCA_900291075.1 Melanogrammus aeglefinus | reverse complement strand
ACAAAGATAGTGGTATGCACGCGTGTGAGGAAAATGTGCTGTGAAGGTAATCCCTGTAGGGAGATTGATTCTCGGCATTTGACCGATCCCTGTCTGTGTGTCTACCCCTTGTGTGTGTGCATGTCCGACTCACAGACACATGCATGCAAGCACACACAATCAAGCGCGCACACACACAAACACACACACGCACACACACACACACACACACACACACACAACACACACACACACACACACACACACACACACACACACACACACACACACACACACACACACACACACACACACACACACACACACACACACACACACACACACACACACACACACACACACATACATACACACACTGTGATACAAAATGTATCACTGATAAGCTTGCATCTCACCTAAACCTAAGCAGAGTGGCTAGCTGAGCATTAGCCAAGATGCGTAAGCCAAATTGCAGTTTGAGTGCTATTCCCATATCATGTGTCACGTACAGCTCTCCATCTGGCCGGGGTCGGCGAGTTCGGACGGAAAAGCCCCATGCTCAGCAACTGTTCTCACACCCTGCGTAGTTGTTGACAAAACAGCCATGTCCAAGCCATTAGATGACACGATTGTGATTACTGGTTTGTGTGTGGAAAAGGCGATATTTGCATAGAACGGGAAGCTGGGGGGCAAAGGACTTGAAGTAGTTTTACTCGACGATCATGTTGAATGTGACAATGATGTGTTTATGTTTGGCAGAAAGAATAACTAAATGGAAAATTGTTGAATCAACCATTGTTGGAGTTTAAGAGTGAGCTTTGCTGGATTGGTGCGTGGTCGGTTCTTAACACAAACTGCTTAGTATTTTTTGCAGTGGAAATGTTACTCAGCCAGAGGGGAGAGGGAAGTGAGAGAGGGAGTGGATGTATTGGTGTTGCATTGTGTGAATGTGTGAATGTGTGTGCTTGTGCAAGCATGGGTTGTTGTGTGTGTGTTTGTGTGTGTTCGTATGTGTGTGTGTGCCTGTGTGAGCGTGTGTGAGTGTGTGTGTGTGTGTGTGTGTGTGTTTACGTGTGCGTGTGAAAGTGTGCGTGCACATTCTTGTGCGTGCGTGTTTGTGTGTGTGTATGCATTTAAAAAAGATTTAAAGCCTCTGTAATCAAACCCAGAGAGAATGTGCATGCTTTCCCAGGACCAGCTGATTCCATGTAAAACCATCACACAAGCCCATTCCCTGGAGTACTACAACGCTATTGGCCCTCTTGGCTGTTGGTCACAAAGGGCGGGGCATTAGGGAAAGCCCTTGACCAATGACGCTGATGTTGTGATTCTTTATGATGTCAGGGCTATCTTTAATGGTGTTACGAGGCAGCTCCTCTTTGAGCACATACCTCAGTGGAGATGCCTTTCACACGATCACTAGTTTGGCCAGCATAACACAAGTGTGACACATTGATTCATTCATCCATAGACATGTATACAAACATGCACACACACACACACACACACACACACACACACACACACACACACACACACACACACACACACACACGCACACGCACACGCACACACACACACACACACGCACACACACACGCAGACACACACACACACACACACACGCAGACACACACACACACACGCAGACACACACACACAACACACACGCAGACACACACACACACACACACACACACACACACACACACACACACACACACACACACACACACACACACACACACACACACACACACACACACACACACACACACACACACACACACACACACACACCAACACACACACATCACTGACACAGTGTTCTATATCTCCATGTATTTCGAGCAGACGCTCCTTAGCTTGACCTCTGAACTTTTCCTGGGCCGATCCTACAAGTCTCTTGGCTGGCCTTAAGTTTCTTCACTTGGTGGCACTCACCGCCTTGTGTGTAGTCTACTCTGCCCTCCACCATTTCTCCTGCACTGTCAAAAGGTCTGCTCACACTGATACCTGGTCAACGCAGTGTTGACCAGGTAAAAACAAAAAGTTTTTATTCACCTCTACTTATAACAACAATAACTCTTCTAACCCACCCTTACATCTTGTGGTATATTTGGAGGTAGAAGTGCTAGTGAACTGAGCTCATTAACCCAACTGTCTCTGTCTGAGTCCATTCTTGTATATTCTTGTTTAATCCCTTGGCAACAAGGGCGCCACTTTGCGTTGAACAGCGTTGGGGGCTCAAATTTAAAAGCCTTTTTTGTAAACATTCGTAGTGATATGCGATTTTCGCCAATGCAATTGGGGGATCAGCAAGAGGTCAGATGAGATCATCATGGCGCAAAATAAATTGCATAACGGCTCATTAAAAGGGCACAGCCTACGCTACTACAGAGTTGACCATACGAAAACACTACAAAACGCACAACAGCGTCATCCATATGGATCACATCCACAGCTGTCAATCAAACTAGTTGTCAATGTGCCAGTATCTACTACAACTACAACTATCTACTGTAGAAAGGTGAGTCAGTCAGCGCTGCGATAACGATATCCTATATCCTTGCCTTAAAACATCAGATAAAACCGACTGAAGTAATGACATTAGCAATGTTAATGTGATTTTTCGGAATTGTTTTCACAAATTATGCTTTTAAAAATTTATGGGGAGAAAATCTGCAGTTGTTGCAGTGTTCGGGACATGTCACCAGTGTAAATTACAGGTATGTTTGGCAGAACCAAAATAAAAAAACTTCGGCCATAAAGTAATTATATCATTACAGCTACTAACATGCCTAAATTACTCAGCGCAAGTCTTATCTATTCTTATGCCAGTAGAATACATCTAAATAAAGCACATTTTGATCTCATGTATTAAAGTATTAATATCAATCAAACAATATTCTGGGCTGAGAGTCTGCAGATCAGCCTTTGTCGGGTGGTCTGACATGACCTCTGTCACCATAGCAACAGCAGTGTCTGTTGAGAGATGTGATTCAACAGGAAGTGACTGCCCCCAACAAAGACCTCCTCTCTCAAGACTCGCAGCATGTCAGGGAGGGCTATGGTGGGTGTGCGTTAGTGTGTGAGCGTGTATGTGTGTGTGGTGCTCTGACCTTGAAGTCATGCCATCCATGTCAAATGGAAGTCCTTCACACAATTGTAACATCTAAAAATCAGTTTGCAACAAACTTTGCAAAATGTTGCTTTGTTAATCCATTGTTGATATATACAGTAATTTGGTAGGCAAACTCCCAGTAAATGACAAGGATAACATTAGAGGGAACCAATAGTGATTGACACCATTCACGTGCTACTATGGTCAGGCACATTGCCGTCTTGCGCCTGTTTACACAGGGCATAGCAATGCCTGAATATGGGCCAAGTGACGACGGTAATACAACACATGTGGATGCCAGCCGCAATAATATTAACGGACTGAGAGGCGCACCCTTATTTGAAACCTATCCAGTTCCCAGAAATTATTGAAAAAGGGAGCTTGTTTGCAAGAAGAAGAAGCTGTATTGATAGTATAGTTATAGTCGTTTTCGACTATAACACTTGTTATAGTCGAAAACGATAGAAGAGCCCCCTTTTCTCAGAACCTATCCAGAAAATAAGGAGCTTGCTTGCAAGTAAAATAAGCTGTATTGATGTTGTTATCGGCGATTTCATATTTGTCCTCATCGGAGTCTTGGGGTTGGTTAACTAGCTCAAAGTGAAAGCGTCTTCCGTGCGACGACTTAACTCTTCCCGCACGTGACTGCTTTCATTAAAAACGTAGCCGTACACGTGTTCCGAAAATAATAATAGATCTTGAGCAGGCAAATTGCCAGTGCAGATTTTCCGGAATATCGATGCATGTTCCCAATCACACATGACCCCATCCAGGGAATATTCCGTAACATTGCAGTAAAGGACTGCATGTGTGAAATGGGCCTAAGACAGACACAAGAACAGTTTGAAACAACTATTGGCTTCGGCATCATGTATAATTTGTACTGCCAGCACACAGCAGCAGACTTTAAACCCCACCTTTCAGAACTGCACTCCAAGGCTGTTGACACAATTTACCATTTATTCTGCATCAGGGTGGTTCTCTCATCCGCTCTCCAAGGTTGTGCCGTCAGGGCGCTGTAATGACACGGGCTCATCGCCACCGTGCTCCAGTGCCCATCGGGGTATTGCTTGTAAGTGGTTTCTTTGGGGTCCCTGCGACAGGGCTGTCAGGCAGCTCTCTGATTGGCTGAGGAGAGGGGCCCCCCGGGGACGGATGTCTGGCTGACACAACGAGCCTCTGACTGGGACAGATAGTTAAGAAGTGAGGCAGAATCTAGTCCGCCATTAATAATTCTGCTTTATCTACTGCTGCTTTGGATCCGTCTTTGTCTGCCCATTCCTCCACTCCTCTTTATTTTCCCTTTCATCCCCTGTTCCTCTTTTATTATTCTCTGTCTGTCTGGCTGTCTGCCTGAATATTGATATGAGAAAGATTTTTTTTTTTAGAAAAAGTACATATTTTGTGGTGATAATTGTATTTCATATATCAAATGAAATAGAATGTGAGGAGAAAACCAGTATTAATACAATAAAGGATATCCATACAAGATCAGAAACGATCCATATGATGGGAATTAGTATACGTCAGATGTGTTAGATGCGTTAGAGTATTGTCTAATGGTTTCAGGTCAGGGTTCTGAGTTTCCTCCCCCGTCCTCGACTCAAATGCCTTACCTTCACCTTCTCCTTTAAGCTAGGAGGGCGTTTTGCAGAAACCAGCCAGAGTAAGCACGATTTCGAGGGTATCCAACCGAAGGAAAACCCAGCCCTCTCTGCAGGCCTTTCACCAAAGCCACTCACCCAAAACACATGACTAGCTTCCAAGCTTCAGCAATCGGCCTGCCTAGCCTTGTGGAAGTCTCCGGTCATGCACAATGAGAGCACGGGCTGGGTGGGTATAGGTAGCCGGGTAGGTAGGTAGACCGTCAAATCGTTTCATTTGGGACGATGGAACGGAGTGTGCAGGCTTATTACAGGCATGTTACAGCCACAGATGCAAGAATTTCAACAAATATGATAACAATTATTCTAAAATAAATTGCCTCCTTAGCTTTAATCTGCCGTTTTGCGTCTCACTATGGATTAAGGCATTTTTTTAATCGTAGCATTTAAAATCGCGAAGTGTATCCCGGGGATGTCTCCCTTTTCAGCCTCTGTCCGTGTCTCTGTCTTCCGAGTTTCACATTCTCATGGTAACACCATTGCCATAGAGATATCGCTGTTCAGCATTTTTTTCTGCGTTATGAGTGTGTGTGTTTATGGGATGGCGGCTGGAGGTTTAGCAGAGGCGTCTGTAACCCTGGCAACTGCAGTCTCACCAGCAGCTCTGCCGATCTGGCCTCTTCTCTATGCGCGGCTCGGCCTCCCAGAGTCTTTGTACACCCCTATTTCCCGCACATCTCCTAACTGCTGTGTTAGCATGAATGAACGTTCCACTACAAACCCCATTTAAATAGTCCTTTCATCTTCACCGTCGTCAACAATGAATACAGTCATTTTTGTGCCGATTATTCATGAATAGATTACTTATTTTTAATTAGATTTCTCGACGAACCAATTTCGGCATAGAGAGCTGGCTAAATCCAAACCCAGAATTATTTTCCATTTTGGCAGATACAAATATAGAAACACATTCCCCCTCCTCCATTTCCCTTCAGTATCCTGCTCCCTCTGTCGCCGTGGCTTCATGGCCGATGTGTCACTGATGTCACCCCTTTCTATAATAAGACGGTCATGAACCCCCCCCTTCCAGTTTGGCGTAGCGTGGCCAGTCCGTTTATTCGCAGGAAACAGATATATCCCGCCCACTGAACAATCTAAACACAAATCAAAAATCTGTGGCGGCGCTCCCTAACTTCTGCCTTATCTAGGCCACCGCCCCAGGACAGGTCATATGTGGGACACAAGCCCCTATAGATCAGGATCACTGCCCGTGTCTGGTGTGTGTGTGTGGGTGTGTGTGTGTGTGTGTGTGTGTGTGTGGTGTGGTGTGTGTGTGTGTGTGTGTGTGGTGTGTGTGTGTGTGTGTGTGTGTGTGTGTGTGTGTGTGTGTGTGTGTGTGTGTGTGTGTGTGTGTGTGTGTGTGTGTTGTGTGTGTGTGTGTGTGTGTGTGGTGTGTGTGTGTGTGTGTGTGTGTGTGTGTGTGTGTGTGTGTGTGTGTGTGTGTGTGTGTGTGTGTGTGTGTGTGTGTGTGTGTGTGTCTGCATAAGGACAGTAGGGGTAGCGTTGCGATGAGCTGAGGACAAGCTATGAGCCCACCGGCTACGTCTACCGGCCTGGTTGGGCGTGCTTTTTTATTTGAACTAATTTGCGAGAGCTGTTCTCAAAGACTGATAAAGGGCAAAGGTTTGGAAGCATGAATGAATGCCTCTATGGTTTTGTTGGTTTGTGAGTCTTTTATATCTTCCAGTGGCATATTTATATATACTGTATATATACCACTATATATAATATACATGTTTTATGGATCGACTATGTATATGTATATAGTGTTTCCAAGACGGTGCGTCTGTGCTGTGTTGATGTGAGTTTTGTGACAATGTGAGGATCTGTGTGTGTTATTATGGTCTGTGTTCTGATAATGCGTGTGTGTTGTGTGACTGTACATGCTGTGACTGTAACTGTTTGTTTGTGTGTATGCTTGTGTGTGTGTGTGTGTGTGTTGTGTGCGTATGTGTGTGTTGTGACGGTGTGTGTTCTGATGATGTGTGTGTTGTGAATGTAATGTTGTCTTTGTGTGTGTGTGTGTGAGTGTGTGTGTGTGTTGTGTGTGTGTGTGTGTGTGTGTGTGTGTGTGTGTGTGTGTGTGTGTGTGTGTGTGTGTGTGTGTGTGTGTGTGTGTGTGTGTGTGTGTGTGTGTGTGTGTGTGTGTGACTTTGTGTGTGTGTTCAGAGGAGAGCCTGCGTTTGAATGGAGCAGTGAGGAGGTGGCGAGGAACTGATGGATCCCTCCAATGATTTTCATTGCACGGTTGCCATGGAGATGCACTGGTGGTAAGGCCAATGACGCCTGAGGCGAGAGAGAGGGAGAGATAGAGAGAGAGGTGGAGAGAGAGGATGCTGGAGTGGACTATAATTTGTGGCAGGGCTCATTGATATTCCCTGGGAAAGCAACAATGCAACCGAGATCTGTGTGCATTTCCACACACTCACACACACAAACACACACACACACACACACACACACACACACACACACACACACACACACACACACACACACACACACACACACACACACACACACACACACACACACACACACACACACACACACACACACACACACACACACATCATAATATACGTAATACCTGTATTGTTTTGAGTTATGCAATCAGAACACTACTATGGACATGCACCCGCAATCAAAAAGTGATATCATGAGACTGACCTTACCATTGACCTCAAGGTCGCTCTGTTTGTCTATTTATCTATCTATCCAACAACAGTCATCAATGTATCCATCTCAGTGTAACCCCCACTCCTTTAATGGGTTACAACTACACAATACTGAGATAATGAAAATACACATTATGTACAGTACATAATAAATACATTGTTTACAGACACATAAATATGAATGCTTGCTGGAAAAGTGAATTCAAGTCAAAGACTCAATTGGCCAATGGGTTAAATTATAAGTATGATATAAATCAGTTCTGCCAATAGGCAATCATATTGTTAGATAAGACCCGCCTACTGCTGTGCCCGTATGGTTTAGCATCACTTTGCTTCGCCAAGCCAGACCCAGTATTCCTCATTTGCAAAGTTCCTTCCCCACTATTCAGACACGTGGCTGTTGCGGAGAACGGGAGGGTAAAGACCGTTCCAACCTAGCGCAGGCCTGTTTTCTGTTTCAAGGCAGGAATATTCAGACCTTATTCACCTAACAAAATAAGAAAAACAAACATATTTGAACGTACTCCTAGTTTTGCTGCTGTATGACGTGTTTAATCTGATGGCTGCCATCCGTTGCCCTCCCCGGGGATGGGGGCCCGTCTAATAGCACCGATCCACAATCTCCTCGACCCTCTGGGCTGTCCTTCTCAGCAGGGACCCCGTAGATGTTAAACCCAGTCCTGTCTCCTCCTCGGTTAGTACATCCGGCAGAACAACAGTACAAGTGTTTGGATTTGCGGAAGAAAGCCTTGTTTCTCTCTCCAGGTGGGCATTCCTTTATGGATGTGTGAGATCAGTTTGTAGTTTATCAAGTAAACATCTAAAGGGCATATCCATATTATCATCTATGATGCTGTCGGTACGTCCGTATGCCCTGCTGGCCGTCTGTCCTTCTGTCTTCACACACTATGTAACCATTTGCTTCAATAGTCTCTCCATCTATTCTATTTATCCGTCTATCTTGAATAGTCATTTAGTTATTTATTTTTCCCTGTTTGACCTTAGCAACACACGTCCACACTCTCATCATAGCAACAGACAGACCCTCTCTTTCTCAAGGCCGAATCTTTGCTGTCATGGAAACCAACAGAGCTGTCAGCGAAGTGGGTTTTGTCCGGGTTATCAAGTGCAACTGCAAATATTGGATCCCAGACAGGCAGAAAAAAAATGCAGCCGCTTAGATATTTTTTTTTATAGCCTGTGATAAAAGATACAATTCCTGCTTGTAGGGAAATGTGGGTAATTATGTTTACAGGTATTAATGTTTGTCGGATTCCGAAGAAAGATACAGGATTTATCGTAACACAGGCCCCATATGGTGGAACAAAGTTGGCAGCTATCGTACAAACCCTCCCCGGATACCTGAATACATGCCATGCATACACACCCTAAATACGCACACACACACACACACACACAAACCAACACACAGCTCTAGTCATACACACACACCTGCGTGCTCATTGGAGGCTTTGTGTTGGCAGGAAGCAGATCAAAAGCAGGAAGCCAGCGAGAGATAGAGGATATTTGAAGGACAGAAAAGGCGTGAAGGAGAGGAGAAAAGAGAGAGAGTGAGGGAACGGTTTGGAAGAGCCTTTCGGGAAGAACTGTTTGCCTTTTAGTGTAAACACTTTTTTGGAATCTAGATACAACCGATATAAAACCCAGTTGCGTAGCAAGATATTTCTCTGGTGTGAAAAGGCACATACAAGGAGCGAATTATGAATACCCTCTTTCTTGACAAGATGCTTACAGTATTCCTCAGTGGTATCATATGTATTAATTAAGCCTGTCATTCATAGAACCGTTCTCACACAGTTTGCCGTGCCTTTAACCTGACAGAGAGCTATACATTTATATCAATCAACATTTATAAAATATTTTGATCTTGGTCTCATCTTGATATTATAGAAGTATTAATGTCCACACACACACACACAAACACACACACACACACACACACACACACACACACACACACACACACACACACACACACACACACACACACACACACACACACACACACACACACACACACACACACACACACACACACACACACACACACACACAGAAGTCTCGGCAGACATGTTGACGTTCACTGTAGCTGTTTCTCCAGATGTGATCTCTCTTCATGTTGAGCTCCCATTTAGTCAGGGAGGCACAGCAACAAAACAGGAAGTAGGTCATCAAATTTAGCCATCAAACACACACAGGCACGCAGGAACACGTGCGCACACATCACTCATTTGGCTATGCACCGCCTCTGTGGCTCTCACTCCAACAGTGAGCTCATTAAAATGTGTGAAGTCACTCCTTCTCCCCTCCGCCTCACTCTCTTATACCTTCTCCCTCTATTCTCTATCGCTCCATCTCACTCCCGCTCTCCCTCATATCTCCCCCTTCCTCCCTTCTCTCGCTCACTCCATCTCCCTCTCTTTCTCTCGCTCAAACACACACACACACACACACACACACACACACACACACACACACACACACACACACACACACACACACACCACACACACACACACACACACACACACACACACACACACACACACACACACACACACACACACACACACACCCTCAGAGAGAAAAACAATCACATTGGGATCAGCGGAATAACCACAGAATATGTTCAAGAATATGTATTATGGGGTTCCAATACTATTTGGACACAGTATATCATCTTTTTCCCTTTCCTCATCGTCATGCTGTCACAATACTGTTGCCGCACATCATTATCACAATGCTTCTCTGTGATACACGTACACTAACTCGTTACCCGCCAAGCGTGCGTGTGTGTTGTTGCTCGGTGTTAATGAATGGTTGCTAGGTAGAACAGGAGGTGTGGGGCAGGAATGTGTTAATTATGAATGAAGTGGGGGTCTTGGTGGGCTGCTTCTCTCAGGATCTCAAACACATGCTCAAGCCGGCCTCGCCGTGTGTTGCTCTCCTTTCCCGTATGCATGCACCATATGTGTACGTGTGTGTAGGTCACACACTCATCCCGTGGGAGTGGGTTCGGCGCACGGACGGCTCGTGCACTCTGGCACTTTTGCACGGGTGTTAAGAGCAGCCGGAGAGGGGTTGGTTACTGCAACGGGCTGACTCGCGCTAGTTAGGAGTTGTTATTTGGCTGTAAAGGGTCGGACATGAAGTATATGTTTAAATTGCTGGTAATTCAGACCACAAAACCACGTCAATGTTCAACCGTTTTTGTTCCCTTTTTGCACCGTCAATTTAAACCTAATACCTCGTGGGATAATATTTTTTGGGGTATTTCTCTTTCTTTGGAGGTTGTCATTGGAGATCAGCGTTTAAGCTTGCTTAAGCCTCTTTATGTAAACACGCTGCCTTTTAAAGGAAAGCCGTTTCATACTGAGACTGTTGAACTCCGGTGTGTTGCGTGGTGTGTGTATATGTTCCCGGGTACACACCTCTGTCATAAAGGAGCGTGATGTAAATAGAGTCTCCTTGTTTGGAAGAGAGCGGTGATATGGTGCCTGCTGTTCCCCTTCTCTGGTACCGGAGACGGGATTCGACAGAAAAGAAACGCTGTTGGCTTAAAATAGACCCGTGTTTACACGGTATGGTAACAGTCGGCCTCTCACGAACCTCTCTCTCTCTCTCTCTCTCTCTCTCTCTCTCTCTCTCTCTCGTCTCTCTCTCTCGTCTCTCTCTCTCTCTGTCTGCTCTCTCGTCTCTCCTCTCTCTCTCTCTCTCTCTCTCTCTCTCTCTCTCTCTCTCTTCTCTCTCTCTCTCTCTCTCTCTCTCTCTCTCTCTCTCTCTCTCTCTCTCTCTCTCTCTCTCTCTCTCTCTCTCTCTCTCTCTCTCTCTCTCTCTCTCTCTCTCTCACACAAACTATACGTCTTTATTGGACTCAGCTCAGAGGAATGTGAATTAGAGTGTGCTTGTGCGAAGGTGTAGGTTTGTGTGTGTTTCGTTTGTGTGTGTTTGTGCGAATGTGTGAGTGTGTGTGACGTGTGAGTGTGTGTGACTGTGTCTTCTCAATATATCTGTCTCTGCTCCAAACATTGTGCTAAGCTGCAGCATGACGCGTGGCAGCCCGACAGTCATGCCTCATCCTTCCCCAAACAAGTCAAACTTCAGCGCCACGCTACTTTTCATTCCTCCTGTCATACAGACGGCTCGTGGCTTTAAACAGCCTTTAATACTTAACACGCTGGTCAATGTCTGGTAGAGCAACAACATGGTGTCGTTTCCTCAATTATCGTCTATGGCCAATGCAGCTTTGCTTGTTGTGCATCAACCCAGCAGGAGTGGACAGCAGTGGGGGGGGGGGGGGTTCTCTGTTGACCAGGGGGGGGGGGGGGTTCTCTGTTGACCAGAGGGTCGTCTGAGCCCGTTGCGTGTTAGTCCATGTTATGAACCTGCATGTTTTCTCTGTGTCCCTCCCCAGGAGCCACCAGAGACATCGGCTCGGCCCTGACCAGGATGTGCATGAGGCATCGCAGTATTGAGGCCAAGCTGCGCCAGTTCACCAAGTAAGACTCTCCTCGCCGCTCCTCTCATTCATCATTTACTCACTCTCGCTCTCACATCCTTCTACTGATCATGTGTTCACTATTTCCTGTGCTTCTGTTTTTTCGTTTTCATACTTTCTGTACATCCAATGCTCCCTTCGTTGCGTCCTTCCTCCACTCCTTCATTCCTTCTAATCTCCTCTTCGTAGTGTATTTGTTTAATTTAAATAAGTGTATATGTCATATTTATTGTCCGCTAATCTCTCATCATACTTTATAATTGTATGAGATGTAGGTGCAGGTGCTTGATAACATTTCTGCATTAATGTAATCAACCAAACCGTAAAGAATAACATTTATGGAAAGCAGGGAGGAATTAACTAAACTGTAAAGCAGCAGTATGTTGTGGTTTTATTGAGGTGAGTTAAAGCAGCTCATTCCTCAACATGTGTATCATTCCGGTAATATGTAATAGAGTTGCGTGGCGACAGCTAATTTTGTCTTAAATGGAATGGCATCAGACACAATTAGCTCTAAATTTATGCATGTAAAAAAAAAAAGAGTAGACATTATCCCCATGTTGGCCAATACGCTTGACAGATCACCAGTCAGGTGACCAAATGCAGTGACATCTGGCCAAACGTATGAGGTAACTCACCACAGTGGTGGTAAACAATTGGGTGTGTAAGTCATCACTGATCAGCATACCACATGCCAACCACATTAGGTACATTCTAGAAAACCAATCCAGAATCCATAGTTTTCTTCCCTCACGTCCCATCCCACCCTGCTAATGTGTTTTCCATTGTTAGATGAGGACAAGGATGATGATGATGATGATGATGATGATGATGATGATGATGATGATGATGATGATGATGATGATGATGATGATGATGATGATGATGATGATGATGATGCAGATGCTATTGGTAATGGAGCTGATGGTGATTCACCACTGCAATAGCAATCGAAGGGTTCCCTTTGAACATTCAGTCGAACCGTAAATGATTGTGTTTGTTCCGTGACTGACTGTGTGTGTGTGTGTGTGTGTGTGTGTGTGTGTGTGTGTGTGTGTGTGTGTGTGTGTGTGTGTGTGTGTGTGTGTGTGTGTGTGTGTGTGTGTGTGTGTGTGTGTGTGTGTGTGTGTGTTGTGTGTGCTTTGTGTTAGTGTTTGCGTGTGTGTTTCTGTATATGCACACGCTGTGGGGAGATAGATGAGTTCACTGGAAAAGCTGAGAAGGGGACGCAGCATGTGACATATTTAGTTTCTCTTTATAACTTTAAGAGATTTAATGCTGTACACACAGACAGGCTGAAGCTAATGACTTAGTTTTTGATTAATGACACCGTCACTTGGCAGGCATAGGTAAGCTATAAATAAGCACCTGGAATGTCTAACTCTCCAAAAGCTCTTCTTATTGATGAGATCTGATGGTGCATGTTCCAACTGTCCTGTTCTGCATTTGTTGTCTCCTACTCTGTCTTTGTTCCATCCCTCGTATTATCTTTCTCTGCTTTTCTGCCTTCCTTCTCTCTCTCTCTCTCTCTCTCTCTCTCTCTCTCTCTCTCTCTCTCTCTCTCTCTCTCTCTCTCTCCTCTCTCTCTCTCTCTCTCTCTCTCTCTCTCTCTCTCTCTCTCTCTCTCTCTCTCTATCTCTTTCTGTCTTTCTCTGTCTTCCTAGTCTCCCTCTCCCTTTCTCTGTAGTCTTTTCTTTCTCTATGCATATCAGGGGGCCCCAACTGGGCCTCGGCTCCAAGGTTGTGGACCACTGCCTCTATCATTATCTCCTTTCCATGTCTCCTCCTGCCTCTCCTTCTCTGGTCTCAATGTCCATCTCTCTCTCTAATCTTCTTTTTCTCTCTCCTCTCTACTAACCTGAAGCCATTGTAACACGCTGGCTGGCGAGCCACTACCTTACTGCCCCAGATGTTCCACATACTGAAGTAGTGAAGTAGAGCATCACATCATGGGTGTATTTATAAATCACGGTCCAATTCCCCAAATATAGCTCCATAGTTTACTCTGGGGTCAGTAGGAGAAGAGAGGCTTTCAGGATTTCTCTGGGGGCGAATTCATATCCTTATGCTGTGCTTCCATTCGTCAAAATGGTCTGAAACACAAGGCAAGGAATGCCGTCCTCCTTAGCATAAAGTATACCATAAAGAAATAAATCCGTACCATAAAGAAACTATACAATTCCATCCTAACCTTATACATAGTGCACGTATTGTTTTACTGTTTGGGTACTCGTGTTGTGAGTGACGGTAGCAGCTGCCATGTTTTGCGGCAGGTGGTGTTTTTATGCTGTTTTGGGACTTTGAAAATCAATCCAACACATCATCTTCAGCAGCATTCATTTGTGAAACCATAGAAAACAACACACATCAAAATGGAGGAAATCACTGGCAAACGACAACATTGCGGTGAAATACCTCAGTGGTAAAACAAAGAACCTCGTTCAATGTGAGCTGCGGAAGGCTGCCTATCATATGAGCCAGTTGTCCCTCCAATGCCTCATGAGTTGGCTTGCCTTTTTTCAGACTTTTAAGTCATGAGCTTTGGTTGTTGAATTTTCGATTTGATGTTTGCTGTTGTTGTCAGAAAATATTCCGGCGCTGTAGAGTTCTACAATGTACGATCTCGATTCCTGTATCTCGAGGACATTGCTGTTGTACGTCTCTTGTATATCTCGAATCCGTCCACCATTATTAACCCTCTCCTCTCCTCTCCCCCTTCCCCCGGCGCAGTGCTCTGATGGAGAGCCTGATCTGTCCCCTTCAGGACCGCATCGAGGACTGGAAGAAGACGGCCAACCAGCTGGACAAGGACCACGCCAAAGGTACCCCTCCAACACACTCCGGGGCTATCACACCTCCGCAGATCCACAGATATTTGTGTTTTGGTTTGTTTTTATTAGGTTAAAGGGGGCTTGTATTAGTTATATTCAACAGTCAAGAATAATGTGAATGTGGGGGGGGGGGAATGTGAAGAAAATTACTCATACTTCAAGAATGTCATAATGTTTTAACATCTTCTATTGGTATTTGTTAAACATAATAGATCCACTACCAAGGAAGCTAAATTCAAGTATGGACACATTTGTAAGAGAAACAATTTGACTTCACTTTCTGAACGGCAAATACTGTATGGCCATTCACTCTAAATGCTTATCATATTCTATCAGATAAAATCTGATACCTTCGCAGCTTGGAATCTCTTGGAGTTGTACTGGAAGTGCCTTGGAATGAAAATGTAATCTTAGATCCATTGGCCTTACGTGAAATATAAGTGGACACCATGATGTAATAGATAGAACTACAATGGCAGGAAGGGCGGTAGAGCTCATTCTGTTGAACTCCTTGTTTTCAGAGTACAAGCGGTCGCGCCACGAGATCAAGAAAAAATCATCCGACACCATGAAATTACAGAAGAAAGCTCGCAAAGGTATGCGCGCACGCATGCACTCACGCACATACATGCACACAGACACAGACACACAGACACAGCCAGACATACAAACACATACACACACAAACACTCACACAAACACACACACACACGCACGCACACACACACACGCACGCACGCACGCACGCACGCACGCACGCACGCACGCACGCACGCACGCACGCACGCACGCACGCACGCACACACACACACACACACACACACACACACACACACACACTTGCCCTCAAACGCACAGACACACAGATGCACACAACCGCACACACACGTGCGCACACACAGTACTGTTGAAGGAACCTGGAAGAAAGGAAGGAAAAATCATATTTTCAGAAATCCTTATTTTGACTTTGACAAAAATGCAGCGCAGGTGCATACATCAACATACTGATTTATTCCTCTTATGAAGAACAGTTGCCAAGAATGTAGGGTTCTATCGCCATCTAAGGGTGATACTTTGAACAACAAGTCTTTGCCCATTCGTCCCCAAATATTTTGCGCAGTGATGTAGCAACCAATAGTTGGGGCCCTCTTTTTGAAGCAGTTTTCACACAGTTGCCGGGCAGAGATTTTTAAGTGGTTTGAATTAACAGCTTGAGGCAAATGGTTCAACGCCTGAAAAAAATCACCTCATTAGCAGTAAAAACACTAAACATGTGAAAGGAAAGGCATCCTCTGTTGGTTTTGAGGTTAATACAGCTTGGTGAAGCTGTTCAATGCCAATAATACCATGACATACTGAAAAGTCTACAGATGTTCTAAATAATGGCTCTTTCTCAAAAATGTTCATAGCTGGTCAAAGAAAAAAATCGGTGAAACATCCTTTGAAAATGTGTGTCCACTGGTGCTTTTTGCTTCACTTTCCTAAACGCATTTCCTTTTTGGTTTTGCTGGCGGTGTTATTTTGCTCTAACCTGTGGCTGTCTTGTGATGGCTTCCCTGTACTAACTGTACGACTACGTTTTGCTATCTTTTCTCTCTCTATCTCTCTCTCTCTTGTCTTTTTTGCTCTCTAATTACTACCCGGCCTCCCTATCTCTCGTCTGTCTGTCTGTCTGTCTGTCTGTCTGTCTGTCTGTCTGTCTGTCTGTCTGTCTGTCTGTCTGTCTGTCTGTCTGTCTGTCTGTCTGTCTGTCTGTCTGTCTGTCTGTCTGTCTGTCTGTCTGTCTGTCTGTCTGTCACCCCAGGTGAAGCCCTGCTGTGCTGTTTGGCCCCCCTGCTGTAGAGATACAGGGTAAGTATCAGCATTGCTTTCTGGTTGGCGCCATATGCATCCACTGCTTCCTGTTAACTCCCTGCTCCAAAACAAATAGATAACCATGACGATATACTGCCCATAATCCACCGTAGTTTCATTCGCCTGCCATCGCCATCTGCGTCCTCATCCATAGACATCCCACCGGGACCCCTTGCTGAACCTACAGGAGGAAAGCAGTGTCTGTCACTGCCTCTTCCTGAAAACACTAGCCATTGGTCGAGAAATCCATGAAACACACTTTATTTTAAAGCAAAGGTTGATGTGTTTCATTGTGAGGACCTTGTGCAACACCTGGTTGACAACAAGGAGAATGTGAGTTCAACCTTTGGTTTACCCTGCTAGATCCCACAGAGAAA
The DNA here is from genome assembly GCA_900291075.1 of Melanogrammus aeglefinus. Taxonomy (NCBI): domain Eukaryota; kingdom Metazoa; phylum Chordata; class Actinopteri; order Gadiformes; family Gadidae; genus Melanogrammus; species Melanogrammus aeglefinus. The sequence goes on along the minus strand of OLKM01001184.1, from coordinate 37,974 downwards.
TAATGTGAGGATGCAAACTAGCTCTAGTCCAAGAATGTCTTGATCAAAAAACATTCAAAAGAACACGCCGTGTTTACTTTTGTAGCTTTGCACCTGCGAGCCAGCGCACTCCATGTGACAAGCTGCACTCCTACGCAACAGTCCTGCAGCAACATGTGTACTTTTGATCCTATTTTTTTTTATTTGTCCTCCTCAAGTCTCTACCGCACAACTCTGCCGCGATCTCCCCTTTCCTGCCTGCTACAGTCTTTTTCTATGTTTATCGTAGGGCATGTATTGCCTCTGTATGTTTGTTAAAGGAGAGGTGTGTATGGTCGGCGTACCTGTGCATTGATGCCCTTCTTGGATGTTGTTTAAATGGGAGCAGAATCAATAATTGGCCAGGGACATTGTTTTTTTGTGTTTGGGTTATATTTAGGTTATTTTACTATTGAAATATATATTATATACTACTATTTATTGTATTATATTACCTTTAGGCAGACCCGCACACAGTTTTTATATTCTGCAGTAAATGACCAGTAAATAATGACAAATCACACATTAATATATGTCCGTGAGGAATTGGCACTGCAACAGGAACTGACAGCAGCAACGATTTTTATTATTGAAAAATTCAGCCTCAGCCTTTACCCTTGGCCACTCAATTTCTTCAGTCTTACAGTGGCTTCCTGTCTGCTAATGCTTTCAGGTGCACTTCACACAGAACGCGCCCAGTTCCGAAGCCATTATCCAGTGCTTAACCACAGCCCTCTGCTGCCACCTACTGTACCTTGGATGCACAGCATGTATATGCGAAGCAATTTGGGACCAATTACTTTCAAGCAAGATGCCAATGTCCACGTTGGTTAAGTGCTCACTAGATCTCATTAATTTCAGTGGTTGCCATGGAGATAAATGGGTCACGCTAACACAACCATGGCCTGGATTTTCAATCATTTCCACTCACTCCGTCCTGCTCACATCTTCCCATACTTAACCTCGCTGGTATCAAACTCCATGACGGTGACTTCAGTGGTGATAAACTTATCGACCATGCTCACTAAAACATACACACACACACACACACACACACATACACACACAAACACACATTCCTTAATGTTTGAATATGCTTTAATACTTCTATCTGCCCTTGTCACCTCTCATCTGCTCTGCTCTTCTCTCCATATCTTCTCCTCTCCTCTATCCTCTCCTCTCTTCTCCATCTCCATCTCCTCTCCTCTCCATCTCCTCTGCTCATCTCCTCTCCTCTCCTTTCCTCTCCTCTCCACTCCACATCTACTCTCCTCTCTTTATATCCTCTCCTCTCCCCTTCTCCCTCCTCTCCTCTCTCCATCTGCTCTCTTCATATCCTCTCCTCTCCCCTTCTCCCTCCTCTCCTCTTCCCTTCTCCTCCTCCTCCTCTCTCCCCTCCACATCTACTCTCCTCTCTTTATATCCTCTCCTCTCCCCTTCTCCCTCCTCTCCCCTCTCCATCTGCTCTCTTCATATCCTCTCCTCTCCCCTTCTCCCTCCTCTCCTCTTCCCTTCTCCCTCCTCTCCCCTCTCCCCATCTCCTCTCTTCATATCCTCTCCTCTCCCCTTCTCCCTCCTCTCATCGCCTCTGTTTTCCCCATCTCCTCTCCCCATCTCCCTTCTCTCCTCTCCCCTCCTCTCCCCTCACTGACACTGTCTCCCCTCCTCATCTCCTCTCTCCCCTGTCCCCTCTCCCCTACGGCGGGCTCCAGGCCGTGGGGACCTTCAGCCCCAGGTGGACAGCGCCATGCAGGATGTGACTGACATGTGTCTGCTGATGGAGGAGATGGAGAAGCAGGCGGTGAGGCGGGCCCTGGTGGAGGAGCGCGGACGCTTCTGCACCTTCATCGGCTTCCTGCAGCCCGTGGTGGTGAGTGGTGGGGGCCAGGGTGGGGGCTGAAGGGTCCAGGGTCTTACTCGCTGTGGTTGGAGGCTGGTCAGTTGTTATGAGCCATTTAAAAAAACATCTGTGCAAACCTGTGATGTCAGAAGTGGGAGTGTTGTCCACCCAGATGTGCGAATGATAGATAGGTAGATAGATCATTAAAAGGTTACTGTCCACTGAATTTACACACACTGGGAATTTGTCTTTGGCACTCCGGCAACATAAAACAAAGCACACAGACAATAAATGCATGAATAAATACCTCTCATCTCTCTCATCATAAGCCCTGGCTGGGGGGTGCATTATCTTTCTGTTGGTCTATCTTGTTGTTCTTTGCGACGGGGATTGTTGCTGTTTCAAGTGCAACACACTGTTATTGTTTGGAAATCTTGCAGTATCACATGAAATGCAATTTTAGAGGAACTGTGTAGTTAAAGTGCAAGTCACGGGCTAATGTGAGAGAAATGTGCTCGATTGCCTGTGTGTGTCATTGATTTATTTTTAAGGTGTGTGTGGGGGGGGGGGGGGGGTCCCAGTTGGTACATGTGCTATATTATTCATATTGCTATGGTTACCAGAATGGGGAGATAGCCATGCTGGGAGAGATCACACACCTCCAGGCCATCATCGATGACCTCACTGTGCTGACCACCGACCCCCACAAACTGCCCCCAGCCAGTGAACAGGTGAACCACTGTCTCTCACACACACACACACACACACACACACACACACACACACACACACACACACACACACACACACACACACACACACACACACACACACACACACACACACACACACACACACACACACACACACACACACACACACACTCCAACCACACACACACACACACTACACTCAGACCACACACAAACACACACACACACACACACAGATCACACACACAGAGCACAGACACAGACAGACCACACACACAGACAGACCCCAAAACACTCACACAGACAGACCACACACACAGAGAGACCCAAAAGCACACACCGTTTTTGGTGCGTGTTTTTGGACGGAATGAGAGACAGTCAGACAGCCATTGCTGATCTCTATGTCTCCTGGGTCATCTGGTCTCTTGTCCAAGGTTTTTCCACATTTGAATAGTCGCACCGCAATGTTTTTTAGTCTCTGTCTATCTCTCCCTCTCCCTTCTCTCTCTCTCTCTCTCCCACCTGTCTCTCTCTCTCGTCCAGGTGATTAAAGACCTGAAGGGGTCAGACTACAGCTGGTCGTACCAGACTCCTCCCTCCTCCCCCAGCAGCTCCGGCTCTCGCAAGAGCAGCATGTGCAGGTACACCAGCACACACACACACACACACACACACACACACACACACACACACACACACACACACACACACACACACACACACACACACACACACACACACACACACACACACACACACACACACACACACACATGCACACATACACAGACAAACATTCACACGTACACAAACTTTGTATCTGCTCTGTATGTTTTGGTGGTGTCATTGTTTTGATATTTTTTTTTTATACTTTAAGTATACGAAGGAGGTGCCTTTCTTCAGTCTGTTGAACCCTCTGTTTTGTGTGTCATAACTTGTCTCAATGGTTTTATTTCGATTAAATAAAACGAGAATGAATGAAAAGTGTTAGTTTGTGTGTGCGCACCTGTGTGTTATAAAGGCATATTGCATTGATCCCAATGTCCCCACAAGGCACAGCCCCATAAACATGCATCAGTTCTAGAAGTGTGTGTGTGTGTGTGTGTGTGTGTGTGTGTGTGTGTGTGTGTGTGTGTGTGTGTGTGTGTGTGTGTGTGTGTGTGTGTGTGTGTGTGTGTGTGTGTGTGTGTGTGTGTGTGTGTGTGTGTGTGTGTGTGTGTGTGCGTGCATATATGTCTGTGTGTTTTTGTTTGTGTGATCGTCTTGTTCCACAGATCCTTGTAAGCTCACGGTATCTCTCTACCACCCCACCCCCTTTCCACCCCACCCTTTTCAACCACCCCACCAAACCCCCCCACCCTCTCTTCTATTTCACCGCCAATGTTGACTCCACCACCACCACCACCACCACCCCACCGCCACGATTAACCCGGCCCCCGTCTCTCTGTCCTTGTTTGTCGTCTGCCCTCACCGATGTCTGTCCTGCCCTCTTTTGCTATACTGGTTTGTGCTGGTTTGGTTTCTATCGTGTATGTGTTCCTTTTCTGCTTTTGATTACTCTTGTCTATTTCTCTGTTTCTCCCGCGGTTGGTTTATCGTGTGATTGTTAATATCTCTCCTCGTGTGCATCTTGCGGGGGCGTCTCCCGGGGGGCAATCCGACTACGTTGCCTCCTTTGACTTCTCATTTAACTCCTCATCCACTTCAAACAACCCTCGCTTCCTCTAATAAACACCGCGAATCCCCACGTGCGCCCTGTGATCCACCTCCTCCATGTTAACGGCCTCATCCCATTCACGCCCTACCCGGGCTCCCATGGCCAACCTGCATCCTAATTGTATCCTCACTTCATATGCTGCAAACCCCCACAACACCTCTGCCATGCTCTCTCTCTCGCTGTCTCTCTCTCTCTCGCTGTCTCTCTCTCTCTCTCTCTCTCTCTCTCTCTCTCTCTCTCTCTCTCTCTCCTCTCTCTCTCTCTCTCTCTCTCGCTCTCTCTCTCTCTCTCTCTCTCTCTCTCTCTCTCTCTCTCTCTCTCCTCTCTCTCTCTCTCTCGCTCTCTCTCTCTCTCTCTCTCTCTCTCTCTCTCTCTCTCTCTCTCTCTCTCATTACTCAAATTAACATCGGCGAGCACCTCTCTCTTTGACCTCACACCCTCGCTGCCCGCCCCTCATCCCTCACCGCTGCCATTGCCTCCCTCCTCCTCCTCCTCCTCCTCTTCCTCATCCTCCTTTTCTTCATCTCCACCTTTTCTTCATCCCCTCTGCCACCTCCTCCTACCCTTCTTATCTCTCACCGCCACCATCTCCTCCTGCCACCTGCCTCCCTTCTACTTCTTCCCCCCCCCCCCCCCCCCCTCCTCATCCCTCACCTCTGCCATCTCCTCCTCCTCCTTTCTTTCCCCCCCACCCCTCCCCCCGCCCCCCACCCCTTTACCCCCCCCCCCCCCCCTCCTCCAAACTGCAGCAGCGTCAACAGCGCCAACAGTAGCGCCTCCCGCTCGTCAGGAGGGGGGGGAGGTGGGGGCTCCCAGCCTCACTCACCCACCTCCTGCTCCTCTTCCTCCTATCGCTACCGCAGCGGCCTGTCCTACCAGCCGCCGCCGCCGCCGCCGCCGGGGGGGGGAGGCGGGGGGGGAGGGGCCGGCTGCGTGGCGGCCCACCGCCTCAGCAGCGTGTCGTCGCACGACTCGGGCTTCGTGTCGCAGGACGCCAACGTCTACTCCAAGCCGCCGTCGCCCATGCCCTCCGACATCACCAGTCAGGTAGGGCGCGGCCCCCGGCGTCGGCATGGCAATGCACACGCGCGCGGACCCACCTAGAAATCCTCAGTAACACACGGTTCATTTGCTGTGGTGTTTACTGCCCTCTGCAGGTGAAAAAAGGTGCATGCATGTGTGGCGCAGCATGATAAAATTGCAAAAATATACTACAATGCTGGACAATTGCCAGATTCCAGAGGGAATCAAAAGAATAACTGTGTATTCACTCTGACAGCATTGTATTGTTGGTCAGGAGCGACGTGGCTGTGACAATGCGGTTGGTTTGAGGACAACATCAGTAAATGACAGACATTCAGGCAGCTGAAGAAACATGTTTAGGATAAAGTGTTCCCAGCCGTCTTGGTCTGCAATGTTTGTTTAGGCACCGCACCACTGAAGGCCATTTCATTATCCGTCTACACAAGCAGCTGCTATTTCCTTTTCATTTAGAAATTGCGCTGTCCCATTTTAGTTTTTGTAATGGTTGAAAAATCTTGGCCATGCTTAAAGAATGTTTTCAAAATGGGTTGGCAAACAAGCCGGCTTGCCTATTACCAGCGACTTGAAGCAAAGAATTTGAAGCCTTTTTATGTAATTGATTTTGTTTCAAAACCTTGGAACCAGCTCATGGGAAGAAAGTTTCCGAATCAGCTTCACTGAGTGCTGTGCCTGCTTCATGGTTGGAATCCAGATGTCGTGCACTGACTGCAGTAAATGGACTGTGACTGGTGCACTGTTGGTTGTTTCGTTTCTGCTTTGTTTCCTCTTCTACTTTCTCTTGGTTTTTGACGTTTTTTTTTCTCCTTTAATATTCTCTGCCTGCCTGTCTGTCTGTCTGTCTGTCTGTCTGTCTGTCTGTCTGTCTGTCTGTCTGTCTGTCTGTCTGTCTGTCTGTCTGTCTGTCTGTCTGTCTGTCTGTCTGTCTGTGTCTGTCGGTCTGTCTGTCTGTCGGTCTCTCTCTCTCTGTCTCTCTCTCTCTCTCTCTCTCTCTCTCTCTCTCTCTCTCTCTCTCTCTCTCTCTCTCTCTCTCTCTCTCTCTCTCTCTCTCTCTCTCTCTCTCTCTCTCTCTCTCTCTCTCTCTCTCTCTCTCTCTCTCTCTCTCTCTCTCTCTCTCCCTGTCTGTATCTCTCTGTCTCTTGGTCTGCGGTGTAGAAGTCGTCCAGCTCTGCGTCTTCAGAGGCTTCAGAGACCTGCCAGTCAGTGTCCGAGTGCAGCTCCCCCACTACTGTGAGTACCACCATGAGTCAGACCTTCTATTTAATAACACATCCCCCAAGATTAGCAGCAGGTCATCCGTAACTTCAACCCTTTCAGTGAGGGTTGATCAGCTGACAAAAAAGCTGGGGAGAGGAGGATATTTCAAGCCAGAGAAAAATAAAATGCTATATATAACGTGCACATGAAAAAATACCACGTGTATACCACTGCCCACACACACACACACACACACACACACACACACACACACACACACACACACACACACACACACACACACACACACACACACACACACACACACACACACACACACACACACACACACACACACATTGTATTGGGTAGTTTCTGACATCCTGAAGTAGGTTTAGAATTTAACTTCTATTAGTCTACTACTCCTAACTATAGTTTTAAAACAACTCTTTTCCTATAAAGAAACAGTATCTTTATAGGTGCATGCTAATGCCTACGTGTGTAGGTGTAGCTCTATCCAATCTACTCTTGAGCTATTTCTAATTCTGTTTCCCGCTATGATGTGTGTGTGTGTGTGTGTGTGTGTGTGTGTGTGTGTGTGTGTGTGTGTGTGTGTGTGTGTGTGTGTGTGTGTGTGTGTGTGTGTGTGTGTGTGTGTGTGTGTGTGTGTGTGTGTGTGTATCTGGAACTGAATGAATGAATGATCTGAACGCACTGGCCCCTCACCGACCATCCTCACTGCCGTCTCCCAGCATGGAGACCTTTCCTTCTCGTCTGTACTTTTTCGGTCTCTCTGCCTCTTTGTCTCTCTCGCGCTCTCGCTCTCTGACGATGATGTGACTCTGTCTCTCGTTCCGCAGTTTGGCCCGTCCTTCGCTACCTTCCGTCCCTCTCTCTCTCATTCTGGCTTCACCAGACCTCTCTCTGTCATTCTTCCTGTGCCTGCGTCCCCACCATATAATTGCTCCCCCGGATCCTGCTCCTCTTCTCCCACATCAAAGGTTCCTATCTGGAAGGTTTGTTCCTCCCCATTACGCTTCCATTTCATTTTTTGAATTTATTTAATTTCCTTAATTATTACCATTAACATAATTTCACATTTCATTTTTTTTTTTTAACTGACTCACAACTCCAGCCCTTCACTCTAATTTTCCACTCACACGTTCATGCCAACAAGCCTTGTTGGCATGATTATTCTGTTTCCGCTCCGTCTCACTCACCTGTTTTTCAATCTCCTGCCTTGCGGGGGATTGTCTAAAACACAAAAGGCCATGGAGAGATGACTATTCAGAGCAAAAGAAAACAATTATTTTGTCCAATCAGATCTGCAACGACAAACAATACCCAAAACAGCAGGTATAACTACTCACCCGCACGCACAAACGCACTCGTTTCGGCGCTCACACACACTCAAGAAGACATCAGGCCGCAACGCCCCGCCCCAATACTCTGCACTCACGATGGAGGGCCTCAAACTGCTGGATAGTGGACGGGTCTGTCACTATCACTCGCTACCTCCTTGTCGCTAACCCCGCCTACCTCTTCAGGATTGGTCCAAAGCAGGTCAGTATCGAGCAGCCGGTTGCCGCGGCAGCAGTTCAGAGGAGAAAGGAGCCCCTTGATAGGCTGAGGGAGCAGGAGTCGTCTCCAGGCAACCAGGGGTACGGTTCGGGCTCCCACCTCGACCCTGATGGACAGAGGACCCGGATGCATCAGGCAAACATGGCCGCCAAGGTAACGCAGACAAAGAGTAGGCAAATAATAGATGTGGAAACATGGTAGTAAAGTGCAGCTGCAAAGTGTGTCACCGGTGTCTCCATGTTGCGGTGGGGGGAGAGAGTTGGCAGTACCGAGAGAGGGCGTAGAGGAGGCTGAACTTAGCAAGGTTGTGCATCTGCTCAACCAGATCCCTTTGTCTGCTTGGCGTTGGTTTATTCAAACGACCAAACCAGCAGCTGGTTCAAATCCTGCGGGCTTTGGTTCAGCCAATTTGCCATATGAGATTAAAATATTCCATGTTTAACCTGGAAAATTGAAACTGTGAACACATGCATGCAACTCCTCTCTAGTAGTAGTAGTTGCTAGTTACAACCAGCCAGGTATTTACCAGCGTATTTTCATTTTGAAGAACAACTGGCATAGGGTTCTTCACACAGGCTTACGGTGTGGCTTTGGAACTGCTTGGAACATGAAGCAGCTTGAATAAATCTAACAAAATGTAGCTCTGTGTTTTCAGTATAAAAAAAACCTGAACAGCCTAGCCACTCACATGGTGGTGCTGAGTTGTGCCTCAGCTTTTTCCCCAAGACAATGTCCATAGATACTATAGTATTGCGTAGCACGAGATACGTATGAATCATTTTATACCGCACCACACTGTGTGCTGTATCTCGACGGGCTTCAGTGGTCAGTTTGAGACGTAAACACGCTGTGCGCTGTAACTGCCTCTGCTCCCCCTCCCCCCAGCACGGAGACGACGTGTCCCCGGCCGCCAGCGACCTGGCCATGGTGCTGACCCGGGGCCTGAGCATGGACCAGCAGAAGAGCAGCCGGGACTCTCTGCAGTACTCCAGCGGCTACAGCACCCAGACCAACACCCCCTCCTGCTCCGAGGACACCATCCCGTCGCAGGGTAAGACGGAGACGGACAACGGCGGGTGGCGTTTTTTGAACGTTAGATCATGAAGGACAAGGGTAGGGGGAGGGGGGTATTTAACAGGACGACTTGATGATGAGATAGGCAGGACCCCTTGGATGAGATGGGTCATCGCACGAGAATTGCTTTGAATAAATGAACATGCAATTCCGACGACTGATTGTAAATGAAGACAGTTTATGCTGCCAGTATTTCCTTCAGAAACTTTCGTCCCACTGCCTCAATAAAATAAACGCGTATTAATGTTGTCATTTTCCTTCGGCTCCAATAGACTACGACTGCTACTCTGTGAACGGCGACACGGAAGCCCAGGAGGCACAGAGCGACTTCGACAAGTCCTCCACCATCCCCCGCCACTCCAACATCGCCCAGAACTACCGGCGCATGATCCAGACCAAGAGGCCCGCCAGCACGGCCGGGCTGCCCAGCGGCGTGATGGGGGCCGGGGGCGGGGGCTCCGGCACCCCGGGCACCGCCACCATCCGCCGCACCCCCTCCACCAAGCCCGGCGTGAGGCGCACGCTGTCCAGCGCCGGGCCCATCCCCATCCGGCCGCCCATCGTGCCCGTCAAGACGCCCACCGTGCCGGGCGAGCCGCACCCCCCGGGCTACGCTGCGCGGCGGCGGTGGCGGGGCGGCGGCGTGCCGGTGCGCGTCGGCAGCGAGGAGTGCGTGTTCTTCGCGGGCGCTGAAGAGTCCCACGGTACGCTCGACTACGTGAAGGCGTCGCCCAAGCGCCTCAGCCTGCCCAACACGGCGTGGGGGTCAGGGGCAGGGCTGGAGGTGTACATGCACCAGCAGCAGCAGAGGGCAGGCGGCGGCGGCGGCGGTGTCACCGAGGAAGAGCAGATGATGGCGGCCAACCGCCACAGTCTGGTGGAGAAGATCGGAGAGCTGGTGGCCAGCGCCCAGGCCCTGGGCGAGGGGCAGTTCCCTTACCCCTCCCTCCCGGACGACACTGGGCCCCCGGGGGACGGGGGCCAGAGGGGGGCCGAGGGCCCGGCGGGGACGGAGGGGGAAGGAGAGGGCGCCGGGGGCGACATGCTGACCACGATCAGGAGAGGCGTGCGCCTCCGCAAGACGGTGTCCAACGACCGCTCTGCGCCGCGCATCTTGTGATCCGAGCGCCGGGCCAGGGAGCCGGTGTTCAGCCGATAGGAGAGAGGCGCTAGGTGTTGGTGTGATGCGATCGGCCGCCTTGTGCACACACACACACACACACACACATGTGCACACGCACACACACGCACACACACACACACCACACACACACACACACGCTTGTAATGTAGAGAGATCTATGGTATAACGAAACAGAGAAACATGAAAAAAAAAATACAAAAAAAACATCTAGACGAAAAATAAAAACAAGTTGTTAGAGTAATGAACAGTCTATTAAAAGGATGATACTGATGATATTAACATAAACACCGGTAATCCACGATGATAATTCAAGTTAAACACCAACCATTGACAGGCTTCTAGCTGGCCGATATAGCTCTTCCGACACACTGTCACTGCGTGTGTTGGATGCATGTTTGTCTTTTAACACCTGTAGATGGAGAGACTGGCAGGACGGAAGGAAAAAAAAAAAGAAGATGAGAAAGGAAAAAGAAAGATTGACAGACAAGAGACTTATTGGCCCCCCTGTCGCCCCGGGCAACCACATGCCCACGTCACAACGTGTGGGATGAAGGTTGGAAGAGGCAGGTGGCCGGAAGGGTGAGGGGGGGGGAGGCGGTGTTGGCTCGGGGGGTCAGGGCAGGGGTCAGGGATCAACTGGGAATAGCGCCGGCTGGATGGGAAAAACCCGAAACTGTCCCGGAGCAGTGATGAAATGTAGTAGCCCACTGAGGACTGAGGCATTGTGGGTATTAGCGCGGGGAGCTAGCGCACATCATTGTACAGGACAAGCGTTGGCATTGAGCCGCACTAGTACCCGCTTTCCCCTTACTACGTCAGCCCTGCTGGTACGTGTGTGTGTATGTGCATGTGTGTGTTGGTGTGTGTGTGGGTGTGTGGGTGTGTGTATGCGTAGGTGTGTGTGTGTGTGCGAGGGGGCCGGGTACAGCTCTGCTGCAGGACAGCTGGTCACCCAATGTTGGCAGGGCTTTTTTCTCCTGTGTGTCGTACTCTGTATTTCCTGTTTTTATTGTTGCATCATTACCTTGTTACCACTGTACGGAAAACGTTACAAGAATTAACCCAGGCGTATATATATAAATATATATTCATATATATTTTCTAGAACCAGAAAGAAAATGTTAATAAGAAATGGAGCAATAAATGTGTTTTATTTTCTTGTTTGGCAGAGGAAGGATGGAAGGAGTCAATGGAAGACTTGTACACGAAGGTTGTGGTTTCTCTTTTGACCGATAACATTCAGGCAATCGTGAGCAATGATGAAATCTCTCATGGAATCATGTTTTGATAACTTCTCTCGCTCCTCTCTTCGTTCGCTTGAGTGACGAGTGAAGGTAAAAAATATTAAAGCGTTAATGTTTTTACCGACAGCGGCCACTAGGTATCAACATTGTGCTGCATGTTGGACATGGAGTAAGAATGAAAGAATGACGATAGAGCTAAATTTTAATGTTTGAGAGACTGATTCTTTAACACCCGGGATGAGAGACATATCATTTGGTTTGCAGCGTTGATGGGAGTGGGGTTGAAAGATACAGAAAGTGACATGGAATAGCTCAATTTGAAATATTGTGGGATACAAGGTTGGATAAGGAAGATGTTTGGTAATAATGATGTGCCCTCACCTATCTGAAGGTTTGAACGGAGACATTGTTAAACCGTTTGGAAATTTATGAACGACAATCTGCTGGCCCAGATCGGTTCAAGTTAAAGTCTCTTATTTTATAATTTGTACCTAGTATTACACACCATAGGCGGCCATTACAACACTGTGCCAGTGGGTTACTAATGAGCAGGGCAAGGGTATATGGACCCATTTCACATTAGTATCAGAGCGGGGTATATACAGGTGTCCCTCCCAACGTGAAGATTGCAGCTGTGTCGCACACAAACACAAGTTTTGGATATTGACGAGTGTTCAAGGACACATAGGGGCAATTGCTCTGTCGCTAGCTTAGCCACTTTTTTTTTTTTTTTTTACCTTCATCTCAATTGCTGTGTCTTAAGAGAAATTCACATCAAAACACTAGAGGGCGTATTTTGTGCGTGTTAGTCTAATCTAGAAACTGACATGGTTTTAGAGGAGACTAAACCAGTTTGCACGATGAAACAAGGCTCCATCATAACCGACACACACACAAACAGAATTAGTTTTATGAATTATTATTAATAGGTATGATACATTTACACTTATTTCACCAGATAGGCCTTCAGTACAATGCAGGCTACAATATAGGAGTTGCTTAAAGTGCCCAACTAAAACTCTACAAAGAACAGATTATTTGCATGTAAAAAAATAAATGAACGCACAGAGGAGCGTACCATTCAACAAAACATAAAAAGGTCAATGCTTAACTAAAATTGTTAGCAATGACAAGTAATGGATTGATGTAGGTGAGGGCAGATTCCAGACTCAGATTTCCACAAAAAGCAGCCTAGACCATTTCTTAATATATGTCAACATTATTAGCCTTTTTATTAATTATAATTTTGTTATATTAAAGTTCACTTCACATTCCCATTACGTTTTTGTGGGTAATTATAGCACAAAATGCATCCACCATTAAGACTGCATCTGCTAGGGTATACTAGAAATCAGAGTACTTCCGGTTTCCAAGCAGTTTAAACCGAGTCAGCTAGGAATCAGCTGTTTCTGTCCGAGTCGTTACACAGCAATCACGTTCAAGTCCTCGTGCGCAGCTGCGTGTTAAACTCCAAAACCTCAGTTTTAAGGAGTAGGCCTACGGTTTTAAAGCGCAGCAATGCTAACTGACAGAGCAATTGGCCCATTTTGTTTGCCAAACATGAGATTGTAATCAAATAAAACCACATCTTAATTAACCCATAATTGGCACGATGAGCTACACCTGTGTGCACGCCGCTTTGACCCTGGTGTCGAACGTGTCCTCGAAAGTTTCAGCTCACCGTAGAAAAGATTAACTGGGAGTCAGATTCGTTGTGTTTTGTTTTGAGTGCACACTCGTTAGGCGAACGCGCAGGTTTTGGAAACAGAATGTTCTCGACATGTCCAGCTCTGTTCATTAGAGGCTAGAAATTGCTTGCCTTTGGATATGTGAGGAGAATATTTATTTGGGTGATTGAGAGCCTGATGGATTCAGCTCACTGAGGAAAGAAGAGAAGGAGGTTATTTGAGTTGGCGCAGAAAAGGCTGTTAGAAGAGATGAAAAGATGTCAGCGTGTGTGTGTGTGTGTGTGTGTGTGTGTGTGTGTGTGTGTGTGTGTGTGTGTGTGTGTGTGTGTGTGTGTGTGTGTGTGTGTGTGTGTGTGTGTGTGTGTGTGTCTGGGGGGAGGGGGGGCAGTTGGCAAGGAGCATTTTCACTGCCTGTTCATACAATATGGATGTGCTGTCGTTGTAAGCGAGAGTTGGGCGTGCAAACAGACTGGCTAAAGAGGTTTTTGTTTTGTATGGAGATATGAAGTAACACATGGAATTAGATTTTGTTGCATCTCTTTTAAGTTATGTGTGTAACTGCTTGACTCTCGAGTCAAATCTTTCTTGTTTAAAATGTAAAAACAGAAACAAAAAAAGAGAGGTAAAAAAAAAAATTGCTCTGGGTGTAAGAGAAGCGAGTAAGCAAATGTAAAATATGGATGTAGGATGTGCGATCAGGGTGTCTCTCTATTGACCGTTGAAGTGTAGACTATAGCAAACTCTGCATTAACACAAACACACACTTTCCCAAAACGTGATGGGCTTTTTTTTTATTTACCGAACTATGGCTTCTTTCACATTGCTCTCTTAAATGTATTTCTCTAACTTTTCTTTTTCTTATTTTTGCCGTAAATAGAAGCACTGTTTCCAGAAATGTCTACGTGTTTTTGTTTTCATAAAAGAAGAGGGGGAATATTAACTGAGGACACATTTCCATGAGCCTTTGGCATCACTTTTTGTTTGATCTCAAAGTTCAGCCTTCGCATAGGGGTTGGTTTCGCAGAGGTGTATTATAATGCCGTGTAAGACATGAGTCAGGTCGTGGAGTTATTTTGCTCTGCTATCAAGGTTGAATCACTTTAAAAACATCAGCTCAGGTCACAGTAAACAGTACACCTATTGACACTGAACCGCAAGATCCAAGAGAAATTCACAATACATACATGATTTGGTTTTCCACTATTGCTCATTTCTTGGGTCTTGTTACAGTGCTAACTCTTAACACAGAGACAACAGAACTGAAATGTCACTCTTAAAGGCCTAGCGTCCAAATGTGTTTTCACCAAATTCTATCAGTTTGAGGCAATTGTCATTCACAACAGATCGCTGAGCCCCAGGGATAGGACCACTATAAACTAAAGCCTTGTTCTATTACCTTATCTTTGCTAACTGTTAATTACCTGTGCCATGACTGAGAGCAGACACCAACGGCACACCTAAAACCGGTATTTTCCAGATGGCATTGAAAGTTTATAGTAACACAATGAGGGCGGGCGGATAACTCAATTTATATTTCACTGTGCTGAACAAACCATAAATTTCCTGTCATAGCGAGCTGAGACACCTGTACCTCATATTACGTCTGGGCAGAGTGGGCGGACAAACGGGCAATAAAGCCAAACTTATAAAAAACATGAGAGGAATAAACCAGCATTTCAAAAAACGTCTGGTAGACATCCAGTAAAACAAAGCCACAGACACACAGTCTCCCCCTATAATCAGGCATATTGACACCCACCGGACCCAATGTTTGGACCCAGTCCATCTATCAGTGACATACACAGCCAAACCCTGTTCAGCTGTATCGAGGTGAGCCTTTCTATCTGAATTAGAAATAAGTTTGTCATTATAGAAGAGTTCTCTCTCTGGCGCTCTCTCTGTCTCTCTCTCTGTCTCTCTCTGTCTCTCTCTGTCTCTCTCTCTCTCTCTCTGTCTCTCTCTGTCTCTCTCTCTCTGTCTCTCTGTCTCTCTCTGTCTCTCTCTGTCTCTCTCTCTCTCTCTCTCTCTCTCTCTCTCTCTCTCTCTCTCTTCTCTCTCTCTCTCTTCTCTCTTCTCTCTCTCTCTCTCTCTCTCTCTCTCTCTCTCTCTCTCTCTCTCTCTCTCTCTCTCTCTCTCTCTCTCTCTCTCTCTCTCTCTCTACATCTCTTGTGTCTTCTGCCTATTTTCATCTGCCTGCCGCTAACTTGACTGATATCAAGTAAGCTGCTTTTGCTTCTTCAATCTACATTGTGTTTCTCTTGCTGTTTTATTATTTGTGTAAGTGTGTGGTATGACCTCTATGGGTATGATAGTCTTGGTGGATGGTTATGGGTAGAGATGCGTAGTTGTATGAGCCACGCAGGCTTTTTATTAGCTGTGGGTCTAATTAGGAACTTATTTTACCGCGTGGACGCGCAAGAAAGAGCGCGCACGTCTAACGACGTGACTCCAACCGTTGTGACGTCAATCCATTTTTCCTCTTGAACTGGGGACGACTATATCGGTGAGTTTGATATATCGCTCACCTGTCACCTATTTGCGTTTTCATTTAAAGAAAGCCACCACGCTACGCTGCTATTGAATCTAGTTTCACAACGCCTCGTTTGTTTCATTGCTCGTCAAGGAAGACGAATGTGGATTATGACAGTATTTACCAAATAGGCCTACCCACTGTCCAAAGTTGCATAGTTTTGTATTAAAATCAGAGCCGTCGTGTCACAAATGTGTTGATGGCTCAAAGTAAAAACAGGCCTTATCGTAATTAAAAGCAAAAATACAAATGTCAGTTAAAGTTCAAATAACATGCTATCTGCTCAGTCCGTCAAGGAATTATTTAGCGTTTCACCTCTTCCACCAAAACATCTCCAAACCATTTATTTCAAATATTTGTTCCTGCCAGTTCTATTTTCCCTCAGACTAGTTAATATGAGGAGTCGCATTAATATCTACAGCAACCTCGTCTGAAATCCTCCAATCCTTGACCGTGGACCCATGCAGTTAGTGAGGGTTTCGATGATCGCTCCAATGCAAGTGACCTTTTAAACACGACTGCTGTGCACAGTATACTGTCTCGTGTTTATGGCTGGAGATGGGAATATTAGCTTTTTCGTAGAGCATACAGTTGCTTTCAGAAGCACTTGTTCCGAGATTTTAGCTGTGATGGGGGCAACCATAACTCTTCTGTCAACCATGTGTGTGTGTGTGTGTGTGTGTGTGTGTGTGTGTGTGTGTGTGTGTGTGTGTGTGTGTGTGTGTGTGTGTGTGTGTGTGTGTGTGTGTGTGTGTGTGTGTGTGTGTGTGTGTGTGCGTGTGCTGCAAACGTTCTGCTTCACTGTTCTTCCTTCACATCCCTTTAGTTGTCTGAGTCACTTGGATGATACGTTCCACACAGACACTAACACGCGTATACACACACACGTCCACACATTGCATGTGGGCCTATCTTCGTCTCCCCAGGGGTAGATGTGGAGAAGTGATCCACAGCCACGGTCACACCATCATAACATAGTAGCTGGGATGGCTTTGTGGTGCCATGGAAACTGAAATAATTGTCTGTTACGCACACACTGGCTCTCTGCGGTAATCCTTCTATCTTCGTCTGTCATTCTATCAATCACTGTCCTTCTCCATATGTCTCCTTCTATATAAGTGTGAATGGTCAGCCTCTGTCTGAACGAAATCTCATGAAAGATGACTAGACCAATAAGACCATTAATCGACCACCGAAGCGTTGACCTCCGCACACTGGGGGCTATTGGCGTGAACCTGTGCGTTCTAGGTACATAGCCTACTGTTTGTTTTTCCTCTACGTGTTTGCGTTCGCCTGTGTGTCTGCTGAGGGTCCCTGTACTCTTCTCTGTTCCCCCTTTTCTCTCCTATCCTGCTCTGCTTTTTATCCCTTCAACTTTATTTATTGTGAGTTTATTTACAACCTTTTATTTTTATTTTCTTTCGCCTTGGTCGCCGATGGGGAGTTTATAATTTGTCTTCCTTTTCATAAAGTGATTCTTAATTTTCCATTTTTTTGTTAACTTAGTCACTGCTAATGTAACAAAATGCACTGTGATGATTCCAGTATTAATAAAAGTTGTACTTAAACTGTGCTCCAACGAGTGGCCATTGTGTTTTCTATTCAAATAAGGGGAAAAGAAGAACCAATGGTTTCTTAGAAAGAAATCGAAAACACATTTTTTCATAATAGATTAACCATGATCGTGATAAAAGTAAGTTAGACTCGAACAAATAAAATCATCTGCTGACTATATTTAATATTTTGTTCAAACATCCTTCTAATTTTTCGTCGCTCGGATTTCACTGTCAATATGTCCACTAAAATATTATTGGGGGGGGGGGGGGGGGGGGGTCAATGATAGTTATGTCTACAGTATATTTGGTGTCTTTGTATCTCCAGCAGGTGGCGATATTGCAACTTCTTACTCAGGAACAGTTTTTAGAAATCTCTCGTACCCCAAGGCTCTTTGGGTTCAATGATCCAAAACAGAACAGCCCTGTAAAAAATAGTGTCAACTCATTGGGATTAAGCTATGTATGGGGAAAAAACAAACAAAAAAAACAACAATCTGTGGTTTGAATGGATTCTCAAAATCTATGCTATATTGTTATCTTAAATAACCTGATTTAGCTTTCTAATTAAGACAATTAGTTGCATATTTAAGTGATATATATTTAAGAAAATCAAACACCTTGAAATGAACAATGATCTTGTCATCACTGTAGGGCCTACACCAAGTTGTATTACCGCAAGGTCCACGAAAAAAGGAAACGTATCTTACTGTAGGCCTATGTGTCTGAAGTAAGTGGTGTGACTATTTTCTGTTGATGGTCGGGTGGACATTCAGGAATGTTTTCACTTTCACTTTCCCAAACAATTGCGCAGCGAAGAGTGGCGAACTGCATCTGAAATCAGAAGAGAATAGAGGTCTTTGTTCACTGGCCGTTCAATACCCTTTTATCGGTTGAAAGAGCATGCACACAAAATAAACAAACACTTGAGTGTGAAATAATGAGAAGTGTGGTCTGTATTAGACACATCTTAGACGTCCCTTGCGTGTAAAGGGGATAATGAAGGCAGCTCAGGCACATCGGCACACAGCATCCTACCACTGGTCCAATGAGCAAAGAAATACCCCGGCTCTTTTGCACTTCCTCAGGCAGCACTACCTTATTCTAGTTTTGCATTTCAAGACCGCTTACATATATATCAGTTTGAGCTTTTTGCACTTGTTATTTCGGGCGTGGGTTTCAGCCTGCTGCTGTTTCGATAGGGCCAACTTGGCCTACCAATACCATACCAGCCGTAGCCTCTAAAATACTAACCCCCTATGAAGAGCCATCCGGTTAAGTCTAAATTAATCCTGTGCGCTCGTCTCTATTAAGCCATGGTGACAGAACAAGGACAGGCTTATATTACTTGAGACCAACTCCCCAGTCAGCCTGCGTTGAACCACACAAAGACTTTTTTAATTAAAAATAAGTGGGCCACAATTAATCTGAGGAAGACCATCCTCATTCAAACCCACAGTGGTATGAGACTAAAAGCATGACGTACTGCCACTGTGTGTGTGTGTGTGTGTGTTTGCGTGTGCGTGTGCGTGTTTGCGTATGTGTGTGCGTGTCTGTGTTCATCCGCACACGTGCAGCGCATTGGAAAATTGTGGGCCGGTGAATATACCCCACCAGTCTACTACAGTCGTCCTGCGACTCTAATTAAATGTCTAACCGATATGCCGTCAAATTACACGATGAAAGGCTCACCTGTGGTCGTCTCTTAGCCGGAGAGAACCAGCTCGCTGTGCCAACTCACAGCATTGTTATCCGCATTTAATTGTGGCTACAGCCCATTGTGGTAGCAGAGGACGGCTTTCGCCTTCCACAAAAGCCGGGTTTATTATGCCCTAGTCTGGGATTTCTATCAGGAAGTGCAAACAAAATTGAGCACTAAATTTAGCCCATAAGCGCTCCTTTTCTTCTCCTTTTTTTCACCCCGACCTTTTAGCGACACCGCTCTATTTGTTGGCACTATTATTTCCTACTATACCTTTACCCAGGGTGAAACTATACTTTCACCCAATGGTGAAAGTAAAGTAAGAAAAACCCAATTCGTCCAAAACATTCGTCAAAACATACTGACCATTACAACCCAGATACAAACTCAGTACTATGCAGACATAAGCATTCCTTTTAGCATTAGCGTTATGTGCATTGTAAAGTTACTCTGTTTAAGCCTAACATCTAAAAGAAGATGCGTATACTGTCTATCAACGTTTGGGTTTGAACTGCTTGTTGCTCTTTGGACGTTGTTTTGGTGTCTTGAGGAAATATAATTGGGGTAGGCTGTACTCTGTTCAAGAAATAAGCAAAATAATGTATTCTATTATACAAAATGTATTTCAAATGTCGAACATTGATCTACATTTCTGTTTGGAATTCCCCCGCCCCCAGTTCTTGTATATTTTCCATATGCTCTTGTTTGACACATATGGCCATCATTTCCTTTTCTGTAACACCCACATATATCCTGCATTTTATACATGCACAGACTATTCTTAACAACCCCCCGAAATGACGTTGATGTTCTTGGTTCTTGTGATAGGAATAAGACGTTGTGATGAGCAACATTAATGGTTACAAATTAAGCACGGTTCACATTGCTTAAGAGTTGATGAGTTATATGTAAAGTGTAATTTACAAAAACCCAGATGAGGATGTATCACCTTAATACTGCACTTCAGCCATCCAAAAAATCAACATGACTTTCTTATTTTAAATCACTGTTTGAGGGCTACTTGCATCACTCTGAGAGATTATTTTTGCACGTAGACTTTTTGTAGTGACCCTGACGATAACCCATGAAAGGAAAACCACCCAGTTTCATTTATCCTTTTGATATTACACGTCCAAAGAGAATTCAGCCAAACCCCTAGCCTTAAGTTCCAATCATTTACTGATTCATAGTCATGGACATACCCCAGCGCCATACAGAACAGCCCCTCCTGAGTGCCCTCGAAGCCATGACCCCTCCCTCCACCCACGTGGGAGAGGTCTTTCCTCATCCTCAGTTTATATTGAATCATCTGTTGATAACTGCAATGGCATGGCAAGCTGCATATTTATGTATGCTTTAACGTATTCTGTCCATACGGACCACCCATTCCCATATAGACATGGCCAATTAAAGGATACTATAACGATCAATTAGGAGGCTGTAGCCCTACAGGAAGTGACTCACAAAGTCTCGTCAAATGCTCCCATCTCGTGGTGCCTCACCCAGTGGCTCGTATCTAAGAGTTGGGGCCTGAACTTTATCCCAGAACTAAGCCCTACTGATCCATCATGCATTTCTGAGAATCTGACCTCTATTTTATAACAAAAAAGAAGTTATGAGGGAAATGTACTTGAACTTTATTTAATATCATGAGGGCTGTGGTGTTGGCTCCTTTTGACCCTAAACATGTGTGGGTCCCCTTTTTTTTTGCTGAAAGACTCTTTTTTTTTTCCCAGAGCAATCTCAAGGTGCCTCCTGGTTGATAAGTCTAATGGCTAAGTTTCTATCTCTTATCTAGGTATTCAAATCAAATTATAGCAATGGCTTGTGTGCCAATGCCTTTCAATGGAGCATTTGATGATGCTTTGTGAGCCTTTCCTGTAGAGCACCAACATCGATCATTTTAATAGACCTTAATGCCCTGCTTCATTTCACAGTCAGAGTCCAGACATCTCTCTTATCAACTAGTCATTCTCGCCCCCCATTAATGATTTTTTTTTTTTTTAAATCTTTGTAGGACATCTCATTGAGGAATTGCATAACTTCCAGTTGGGCTTGAAACACCAAATTAATAATATTGTATGTCCTTTAGGCCTTCTTTCATATAGAACAGAGTCCAAAAAAATCCATGTCTACAGCTCATTCCAAAGAGTGCTAGATCCTCCACCAATTCCATCACATCCTGTTGGGCTAGCCGCTATAGCATCCAAACATATCATTTTAGTAGAGGTTAATGCCCTCGTTCATATATAAGTGGCTAATAGGGGTACAACAGGCTCGCGCTATAATTGGAGGCCATGACTGGGGTCACCCCCGGTAAGTTAAGAGCATACTACTCTTTTGTGTATTCACGAACTAAATAATGCAGTTGATTATGGAGATAATTTAAAGATTCCCCATTCCATCTTTATAAATATGGTTCTCTATTCCTTATTTTGATACATTTTGCAGCTTGCCAGGATCATTGCTCACAACCACAAAAGTAATTAATACACACTGCATGAAGAATCACCTCTCACACATGAGGTGTTTATTGCCACGGCAGCACTCAGGAGGTTCTGTCCTGTCTGTAGCACATTAGGATACGTGTATATTTCCTTTTTAATATGACATTTTACATATTAGAACTCAAACTCTGAAGCAATGTGAACTGTGCTTACATTACATACATTAGTGTACCTCATCACAGCGACCCGTACCTATAACCGAAACTAAGAATCAATCATTTTGGGGGTTGTTCGAAATATTGTGTTCATATAACATTGACATTTACATGTCATTAAGGAACAGGTTTGAGTTAGACATTTAAGGATCCCATTACCTTTTGGCCCAGGAGTCAAATACCCTTTCCACTCTCCTTTCCCAATAAATCTCTTCTTTATCTGTGTTTTAATGCCTTCAAAATGAAAATGCCTGCCCAGTATTCCTTCCCTTACCCCAGACGTACCTGTGCTCTTCATCCTTACAATTTAGTTTGACGTATAAATCTGTTCTGACAGGAGTTTATGTCATGTTGTAGAGGTGACAGTGATCATTCATCATCTTTTAAAATAGCTAGCTTTTATATGGGGTCATACGCAATCTAGGACGCTGCATGACATTGAAAAGCTTGTAATGAATTTTAAAATTGGGTGAATGCATCTAGATATGGTTGGTATAACCAGATGCGAGCCAGCTAGTTTGATTGGCTGCTATTCCTCAATAGAACAAGGCCGAGTTTATAACAAGAGTTTATATGGTTATGTAGGTTTATGTATTTAAAGAAATTGCCACTTAAAACCGAACCATTTAATGTTCACATGTCGATGTGAAAATGCACCAGGCGGTCTCTGCATTTGACTGAGCATTTGGTAGTGCCCTCAGGTTTAAATGTCACATCTGATGCAAGTCACTTCCATAACACTATTCAATGCTTGCCTGCATCCTACAAAAAAAGGGCAGCCAACACATAACAGCACGCAGCACGTTGGCTCAGTCTGCAGTAATTACATTTGGAGGATTGCTATTGCTATGTAGATGAAGCTCAGCAGCAAATTAGAAGATAAAAATAGGTTTTGTGAAGAGAAGAATTACTAAAGACAAGAACATCTGGAGTTCACAAATGCAAAGTGTGACTTCGCAAACGTTTTCCACCTCTGTCTCTCAAACATCTATGGCGTTTCCTATTTGTCATCACTGCTGTCTTATTTATTATTATTATTGAAAATTATTGCTACGCTTTTTTTATTTATTATTATTGTCAATACTTATTTGGACACTCCTGAGGATATCCCCAAGTCTAGCATACAGGTGAAGCTGTTTTTAAATGTCACCAGGTTTTGGTGACATTTCCTCCTTCCTGTGTGTGTTGTGTTGTGTTGTGTTGTGTGTGTACAGGACTCACTCTGGCTGCTTAACCTCCTCCCCCCATTCCGCCCTCAGTTTCTAAAGTAATCAGCAGTGGTTCATTCTTTGCCAAGTCTTTCCAGAAAATATGGAGCCCTGGTATGTGCCAGTACATTGGATCAGTGTCTGTCTACCGCCGGGGAGAAAGTCGACTCTCCCTTTTGACACAACTGTGTGCGGCGCCTCATGCCCAAGCAGGTGGTGGATTTCTTCCCCTCACCCTTGCTCCCCCTTTGCCATTCTCTGGCTGGGCTGGAGTTGTAAGCCTTGTTTATTTAATTTGTTTTGATGAGAATGCCACCATCAACACGGCCATCTTTCCTTCTTAAGCCAGTCACGTTTAAAGTGGGTTTGAACATGGAGGTTGCTGATCAATTTCAGGAAGTTACTCCTTTTGGATGAAGGGTCTGTGGCACTGCGTTTTTCTGGAACTGTGCCTTGGAGATTTTCCCCATACCTAACACATTATATGTATATATATTGTTTTAATCTACCTGCCTGATCACCCTATACAGTAATGCAACATCCAGGGACTGCTTTACCCAGAACACCCAAGCAACTGTGACAGTCTCAAGTCTAATTGTATTGGCATGGTACCATTTGTAGTTGATGGATGGTTTTGTTTCATAGAAGCTTTTTCAAATGTAATTAGCATTAAACGGGCAAAAGAAAAAAGACAACCGCAGCTTCACAAATATATTGATAAGACCAGTGATGTGCATCGCTCAGAAAAATAACGATTTACATCAGATGGATCAAAACAGGTGTGTGTGTGTGTGTGTGCGTGTGCGTGTGCGTGTGCGTGCGTGTGCGTGTGCGTGCGTGTGTGTGTGTGTGTGTGTGCGTGTGTGTGTGCGTGCGTGCGTGTGCGTGCGTGCGATAGGGAGCCATTCATGTCATGTACAAATGTAATTTCCAAGGCGACAAGGATGGGTGTACTCACGTTGATGAAGGGGACTGATGTCATGTTTGAATGTATACATTACTGAGACAGGAGGGAAGGTTATGGGGACAGACGGACAGAAATGATGGCATGATGCGCACAGGGGTCTGGTGGAGTGGGGGGAGAGGGTTAAAAGGGGTGGTTGTTGGAAATGAAGGGGTACGCATTTCGAGTTTTGATAGAAAACAGAGAAACGTATAAAAAAAACCTCTTTGTTTTTTTGCATCTTTTATTGTATCATGACTGTCAGCCTTCTGGGAAGGCACAGCGCCAAGGCCATCTGAGAAGAAAAAAATACAAAAGCCAATCAAAAATGAGAGACTAGTGCGGCTGGCGTGGAACCCTCGCCGGGGCCCTGTCCTGTCAGGCGGCTGCAAGGCCCCCAGGAGCCAATGGGAGTGAGGCAACGAAAGGGGAAAACCAGGACAGGCTTGATGAGGGATAAAGTGGGATTCACTTTTCTGTGTAGAATAAATGACAGTGTGTTGTATTCGCACCGTGTACCGCAGGGTCCATAACCGGAGAATGATGGGGAGAGAAAATAAGAGAGGATGGGAGCAGGGAAAGAAGCATTTCTTGAAGCTATTTACCACAGGTATACATGCTTTGAAGGCATCACATGGGTTAGCGTTGACACATTCGAGCGGAATGTTATTTGATTTTCCAAATTTTCCAAGTATTTGTTGTGTACAGAAATAGCTATTGTCCATCAAGACAGCTTTCAGGTTTTCCATTGCAGTGACATTTGTAGGTTGGCTATCTCCAACACAGTGAAGGGCACTGTTATTTTGTTTATGTATACATACATATTCAATCTCTGTTTTTTCCATTGACATATTAGTGTTTGTCTGGTCGAGGAAAAATACTGCAATTGTGGTCTGGGTTGCCTTTAAAGTTCAAGGGAGGAATTTACCTGTCAATTTCACCTGTCGACTCTTCTACACACACCCAAATAAACCTCCTTCTCTTATGTTCCCTCTTAAAGCTGGCCTTCCCTCTTAAACACCCCATTCCTCCTCCTCTTCAAACGCTCCCTCCATTCCCTCGCTCCTTTTCGGCTCCCCTCATCAACATTCTTTATCTTGCTGTTTTGTCCTCCCTCCTTCCTTCCCTTCCCCTCTGCTCTCTCCCGCCCTTGCTCTCTCAACCCCGCTCCCTCGATCCCTCTCTCCTTCACACACTCCTAGGATTGTTGGGCTTTGGCTCTGTGTCTCGTGTCCATTGATAAGCTGGCTGGCGTCAACCTCTACCCGGACCGCTAACCACGAGCTTCCATCGTGCATGCGTGCCTCCAATTAAAGACAGCTAATGAGCAACAGCATTAGCATATCAATTCCGGCTCCGGTTTTGCTGGCTCTGCATTACACCACCCATGGAACACAACTGGAACTGAGACCTGGAGGACGATGAATAAATAAAGACTTGATGACAGCATCAGGACCGACTCCCTCTGCCCTTCACTGACAGCTTTTCCTCCCAACATTTT
This sequence comes from Melanogrammus aeglefinus, assembly GCA_900291075.1. Lineage (NCBI taxonomy): Eukaryota > Metazoa > Chordata > Actinopteri > Gadiformes > Gadidae > Melanogrammus > Melanogrammus aeglefinus. The sequence continues at coordinate 12,618 of OLKM01001184.1, read as the reverse complement.
TCTCTGTTGTGCTGGGTATAGCTGAGGTGCACGATGGATTGCCAAGCCATACAAACAAAGTTTGTCATTGTTGTGGTTAAACCTAAACTACAATTTTTTTTATGTGATTCTAAGGTGGACCAAATAGTTTGCATTCAATAGAGTATAGTATACCCAGGTGCTTCAATACCCCGAAACATTTATTTTATATGCGTAGCCCACTATAGTGTATTGGCAGTAGAAAAAATAGGACAATATATAAAAAAACCCCATAAAAACTGACAAAGCCATACCAACATTTTCAACTTCAAGCTTCAAAAATGAACACTGGAATATTTGCTACTGTACTGGGTATGGATTTCACATTATTTTGATGTTATTTTTACTATATTGTTACTATTGACTGTATGGCATAATGCTACACAATGCATTATTTAATGCCCCATCACTAAATTGGGCCCTTTGTGTATGCTGATCGGTTGCCCATTCAGTCTGTCAGAAAGGCTTCCAAGTAGCTGCAATCACTCCTTTAAATCGACATTAGCCTACCTCAGTTAACCATGAGGTAATAATTCAATTATCTTAGCAATTTACAATTATCCCAAAAGATATATTTAAATAAACAATGAAATGTCTCATGTATTATTCACCAGAAGCGTCATTCATTAGAAGGAATTATTTGTCATGCCTTTCTGAACATAATTTAAATCAAACACCCCTATACCTCTACAACACATGATGCATTCCTTATGTCCACCCATGTCTCTGCTTTGGAACCCTAAGGTGAAGAGGTATCAAACTGTATGTAAACACTGAATTTATGGCAAGAAAACTTGGATATTTTTCTTTATTTGTATATATTTAATAATGTCAATGTTTCTGACATTTGTGCTATGTGCTTTTAATTTGGAGGGCACAGGTAGCCCTTGAGTTGAATGAGCAATCATAACCATTCTAACAGCCTAAACGCTAGCGAAGTAAACTTCCAAAAAACAAGTGGGACATTGAAGAAACCTCAAAATCTATCCACATGACATTTGTGTGCTTGGTTAGTATTTTAAATTGTATTGAAATGTATCTATTTTGTTTCAATCAACGTTGAAACAAAATGCAATATGTTCTGGGTTTCTAGTGAAAGGAAAGAAACAATCAAAGACTAATGGGCACAAGGCAGCTAGCTACAATCAGAGGTAATCAAAGTCAACAAATTGAATGGGTTCGATTGTTTATTTTCCAACCAATACAAAAAAACATATGTTACGTGTTTGGCCATAGCATCTACATAATATATAACAATTTATGCTGGAAACTATTTTTGGTGGAACAGTGAAATACTGATTCCATCCAAGACATCAAAGTGGGTAATTCATTTCAAATATATTCCATAATCACTGCATCCCAGCAAATAATTCAGGAATTACATTGAGTATAGCACTAAGACCTTACCAAATGGCTTAGCCAAATAATATATTTTAGTAATTTTGCAAAGACCCAGACATGTAAGTTAATGTTAAAAGTCAGACCAATTCCAAAGTAGGCTTATCTATTAAAAAAAACAATTTCCACCAACCAACGAATTTGAATGAGTAAGTCCAAATAATGAGAATATTTTTCCAAAACATGATGACTCGCTACTTTGTTATGTTAAAATGTTGTAAAAGTATGACTTGTTAACAAGGTAATGTAATAACAGGATTGTGTCTATATTAGGATTAAGTAACTAATGATGATAAAAAGCAACCTTTTCAAGATAATGTTGTGCGTTCATGCATCCCGATTACACAATTCAGAAAACGGGACGTGGCTAAACCAAAACAATAATTCACATTAAAAGCGTGATGTCTTCTTGCTTCCTCGTTATAATTAATACTTTCACTATTTCTTGTACATTGGTAAAAACTGACTGCCTTTGTATTCAGCAATTCATAACAATTATAAGAAAAAGAGAAAAGGATGAAGACACAAAAGGAGGAAGGGGAAGAAGGGGAGGAGTATAAGAGCAGTTGAATCTTTCCTTTTATTTACATGGGTTGCATCAGATATGCAAGCACCAACAAAAAAACCACCATAACCGGGTGTATCCGTTTCATCAGGCCATTCGGGTCCAGCGGGGAAAACCAACTGCACACAATACATTCATATTTGATTTTGCCAAACAATTCTAGTGTCAAAAGCAACTGAGCCAAACTTGCAGTTTGAACTGCCCAGGGTTTTCTAATAAGGGCCCTGTTCCCCCCAGTAGGGAATTGTTCATGAGCCCTGATGCAATCTCCTTCAGAGGGACGTTTAGTGGCGCTCTGGGAGAGGGCCATTTACCTATTCTCTGGCTGAAACTCTGTGGAGGAGCTGCCCATTGGCATCTGCTCATCCTGGTTTATCTCTCATTATGGGCCATTCAAAGTTTGGTTCCATAGCCGGGGCTTGCCTTTTTCTTTTTTCTCACTCCATGCGTCTGTTTCTGTAGTATGACGGTTCATAAAGGATAAGATTGGAGAGGGTCAAAATGAGTTAAATACAGGAACATGTAGCCTATGCAGTATTTTCTGTCCATCAAAATAAGATGATACTCTTCTGGACGAAGCTATAACAATTCAATATTTATTTCCCATTAAAAATTTTCAAATGAGAAAATGTGGATGTCCTGATGGTTGGATAAAGCCCTATTTTTCAAATTGCATTAAGTGTAATAGTCCTCATGTCATGTCCTTTCTCTCTGGGTATTATTATTATTATTCCTATTTACCATCTGTAGCAGTAGAGGAATAATGAAGTAACAAAAAAAAAGATCCACAAAAAGCAGTTAGAATATTTAACACTGAACATTGATAACTTTAACAAGGTTTTTAAAGGCTAATTCATGGTAGCGCAATGAGTCTCCAAAGACTTGTTCAAAATCAAGGCCAACTAGACTCAAGGGGCCTTGTTTTGGACCACAGTCTTCAATTGGATTGGCAGTCTTCTTCTCTTTCCTCTCTTGGTCTGTTTGAGTCCAGAGAGATGATCGTGGCTGCCAGGCCAGTGAAGTACAAAGGCCGACCCAAAGATATCCTGACCCGATGTCCTATTGAGAGCGTGAGCAGTTCATTTTTTTTGTTTTAGTTATTCTTGTCATGGTACAAATAAATAATTAAAAAAAAGAAATAGGAATTAATTAGCCACTTTTAAACGTTTGTTTTCCAACTTCTATTCTCCACAGGCATCATTAAGATGTGTTTATTAGAACACAGTTTGCTCTTCAAGGAGGTAACGTGACTAATTGGTATTATCCTCAAGTCACACGTTTTGCCACAATCATTAAATACATAAGAGGCAACTCCTGCCAGGAGCGTCCCCGAACTGCATTAGGCATTGCTGGGGTAAATAACACTAATTGAATGTATTTACCGGAGTGGTTTCGTGATGTTCATGACTATGTACATGGAGCTGGAGTTGAGGAATGAAACATTCAAGCACAATCTGTTGGATATCTGAGAAAGGGGCAGGATCAATCAATTGCTGGCCGTAACCAGACCAGAATATCCAGCAGCAGCCCCCAAAGTATCTCCAACATCGTCTAAAATAACAGCCCGAAATAATTGTGGCCGATGAATTGACACCACTCCATCTATTAAGGACTACTTATTTTGAAGCGTCTTTTAAGAAAAATAAACCGTGAACACACAAGGACACTTCAAATGGTTCTTGTGAATTTGGGAAGGTAAAACTGCATGGTGGAGTTGGCTATGGCGAAACATGACGTCAATATGTCTTCCTAGGTGTGATGTGAATGTTGTGAAACGGATATGTTGTGGGAGGGCGACAGGTAGATGGAGACTGGAAAACGCAGCCACCCGTGGCTTGCATTCTGGTGTAAGGAATTGAGATGAGGCAATGTTAGAGTCTGTTGGATTGCTGCAGACAGGTCTAATAGCACCCCTTCAACACGCAAATTATATTATCAAATTATACTGCTTATAAGATAGTCTGTTTTTTGCAGTTATTTCAGCCATATGGAATAAGAACATATTTTGCATGAGTACAGAGTTGAGCAAGCTCTCTTAAGCCAATATTTTAACTGAGCACTTGCATAATATTACATATTACATTGAAGCTATGTGGAAACTCAAATCACTTTGCTCGCATTTTTTCGTGACTCACTAATGCTAAATTCCTTCATCCAGCTCTTCGAGGCTTTGTTGGTTGACATTGGACTAATGTCCCAGTGTGTAGCATTAAAATCCTTCATACATTTTTGTCTATTCTTACATACAAATGATGTTCCAAATTATTAGGGTCAAGAAACCAATGTCACTTTGTGTAACTCCTTAAGAGGCAGATATTGACTTGATTTATAATTCACCATGTAGCTTCCTCTGAATACAGGGTGATTGAGTCCTCTGAGACAATGTTAAAAGAAGCACTACATTGATTTAATATGGGATGTAAAAAAGATTCCACCCCCCCCCCCCCCCCCCCACACTTTATATTGATAAAATCACATCACAAGGTCTCCTCCCTAAGAAAATACTTCCCTTAGCTTGATCTCACTTTTCAAAAAGACACTCTGAAAGCCTGATAGAAATCGAGTGAATTCTTCTGATTGCTCTGCGCACGCTAAAGCCCTCGCCGTGTAGTTAAAGGAGGAGGAAACACGCTCATAAAATAAACATCTAATGCTCTCAAGTTTTTTCTCGTCGCCCCAACCCTGCCACAGTGGCATATCACAACAAAAAAGGGAGGAATTGCCCTATGAGGCCAGAGAAACTAAGGGAGAGACTAAATAGCATGTTGTATGACTGCCTTGGATACCAAGGGTGTTTGACCATCACCAGTCAAACTATGACACTGAAAAAACAATGAAGGAAATCCATGACCCATATCTTTCATCATTCAGAAGGAATTTTATATCAATGACTTGTATTAAGTAACTTTTACACTGTTTCAATTTCCTGCATTTTGTCTCCTCGAAGATTAGAAATTATTTATTTTGGTATGGATAACTGTTATCCCAACCCAGTCTCACGGAAATATGTGACACTGTCACGTCACGTCATTTAATCTATTCATTCGTGATCTGGGACACGTAATTTCAGTTTTTTCGTGCCAAAAGCACAAATTTCAAACTCATTCAAAAAAGTAGAGATGAAGCAGATACCTTTTTTTTTCCTTTGCAGTTTACCTACAGAGCAGCGCACCTGCATTAAATCTATCTGTGAATTGTCACAATTTCCCAGAATCAAAGGTGAAAGTAGAAATGGGTGGCCAAAAGCTGTCATATTGTTAGAAATTTGTGCTTTTGGCACGAAAAGATTTAAGTTACGTGTCCCAGATCACGAATGAATAGATTAAATGACGTGACAGTGTCACGTATTTCCGTGAGACTGGGTTGGTTATCCATACCCATACACTGTAGCTCAAACTCTTTTCACTTTATCTCAAATATCCTCCAGCCTTTATAGATGGGCGGATATTATAAACTTTCTGGGTAGTTGATGCTTTGAACACATGCCCCTCAAAATAGCCATCTTTGACATGGTTCACGGCATAGTTTTCCCTCATCTTTTAACTCCTCTTCAATCACATTTCTAACATTGGGTTGAAAAGTTCAAGTCTGGACGGTGTTGTGGGCAGGCTGTCAGCATGAGTAACTGGGTTCGATTCCCAATGTCTGCAGCCTACGTGTTTACCATGCTTTTGCAACTTGTATCTAAAATAAAGTAGAAGGCAGTTCAGATAAAAATGTAAACAATTTGAATAGCAATGCCTTTAAGAAACAGCCAATAGTGATCGTTCTTTTGTTGTTGTAGGGACTGTGGGGCGTCATGTTGAGGATGACAGAGGAACCCATCACACATAGAAGGAGGCCTGAGACACCACAATCATTTGTTCACTGGCAAATCAGTGCTCTTTTGTCAGAATCATTGTCTCGAATGAGTTCATGAGTGAGATTAATTGCAGATAATTGGGATTTAAAGTGATGCATTTGTTTGTGTGTTTTTGAGTGAGTCATGGGTTCAAGTCATCAAGTTGAAGTATTAGCAAATCCCTTGGCCAAATCCCCCTTTTTGCTGAACCCAGATACCGGATAATTATAATAATCATTAAAGAATGGTCTTCTGCCATACATTTGTTTTAAAAGTCAACCTAAATCCAAACCCCAAAGCCTAACCCTCAAACCAAACCCTAATCTTATAAAAAACCCTAAAACCTACCCTTAAAACCAAACCCCATATTGCTTTCAATACCCTTAATGTCCAGGCTGCCTTGTGTCAACTCCCATTCAGCTACTTTTTTTATCTATTCATCTTTCTTTCTTTCCTTGTCAACATGTTTAAGTGTGTCTTTTCTCTATCTTCCTTCTCCGTAAAACTCTCCTTCTATTCTTAAATTTACTGTTATCTTCAAAGCGCTCCTCCTAACCCAAACTTAGCTGCCCGTCTCAAATCTCCCTCCACAAAGACTGTATTAAGTGGTCCTTTATTCTCACTGTTTTCTTCTCCAATGTCTGACCCTTTTCTCTTCTCTTTTGTGTTTCTAGTACCTCCTCTTCCTCCCTAACCATGTGTTCCTTAACCTCCTCTTCTTCCCTCAATATGTGTCCCTTAACCCCCTCTTCCTCCCTAACCATGTTTCCCTTAACCTCCTTTTCCTCCCTCAATATGTGTCCCTTAACCTCCTCTTCCTCCCTAACCATGTTTCCCTTAACCTCTTTTTCCTCCCTCCCTGTGTGTTCCTTAACCTCATCTTCCTCCCTCACCATGTTTCCCTTAACCTCTTCTTCCTCCCTAACAATGTTTTCCTTAACCTCCTCTTCCTCCCTGACCACGTGTTACTTAACCTCCTCTTCCTCCCTCCCAATGTTTCCCTTAGCCTCCTCTTCCTCCCTCCCCATGCGTTACTTAACCTCCTCTTCTTCCCTGTTTATTCCTTAACCTCCTCTTCCTCCCTGTGTATTCCTTAACCTCCTCTTCCTCCCTGTGTATTCCTTAACCTCCTCTTCCTCCCTCAGCAAGTGTTCCTTAATCTCCTCTTCCTCCCTCACCATGTTTCCCTTAACCTCAACTTCCTCCCTCACCATGTGTCCCTTAACCTCATCTTCCTCCCTCCCAATGTTTCCCTTAGCCTCCTCTTCCTCCCTCCCCATGCGTTCCTTAACCTCCTTTTCCTCTCTCCCCATGTGTTGCTTAACCTCCTCTTCCTCCCTTACCATTAGTTGCTTAACCTCCTCTTCCTCCCTGACCATGTGTTACTTAACCTCCTCTTCCTCCCTGTGTATTCCTTAACCTCCTCTTCCTCCCTGTGTATTCCTTAACCTCCCTGTGTTGCTTAACCTCCTCTTCCTCCCTTACTAGTTGCTTAACCTCCTCTTCCTCCCTGTGTATTCCTTAACCTCCTCTTCCTCCCTTTGTATTCCTTAACCTCCTCTTCCTCCCTGTGTATTCCTTAACCTCCTCTTCCTCCCTTTGTATTCCTTAACCTCCTCTTCCTCCCTCTGTATCCCTTAACCTCCTCTTCCTCCCTCACCCACCATGTTTCCCTTAACCTCCTCTTCCTCCCTCCCCATGCGTTCCTTAACCTCCTCTTCCTCCCTCCCCATGCGTTCCTTAGCCTCCTCTTCCTCCCTCCCCATGCGTTCCTTAGCCTCCTCTTCCTCCCTCCCCATGCGTCCCTTAACCTCCTCTTCCTCCCTTACCATGCGTTGCTTAACCTCCTCTTCCTCCCTCCCCATGTGTTGCTGGTACCTCACCCTTACCGCCCCTGGTCCTCGCCATCACAACCTCCTCTTCCTCCTTCTTCCCATTCTCCCAAAGCCCTGTTACTGATTTATTTTATTTTTAATCTTCATAACCCATTTGCATGTGCATGCAGTCCTCTTCCTCTTACGTTGTGTTCCTCCGTTCTATATATGTCAGCCGCAAAGACAATCTCATATTTATTAATATAATTGAACAAATTCCAATGCTCTGAAGATGAAGCCAGGAGGAGGAGGAGGAGGAGGAGGAGGAGGAGAGGAGGAGGAGGAGGAGGAGGAGGAGGAGGAGGAGGAGGAGGAGGAGGAGTGGAGGAGGAGGAGAAGGAGGGAGGGAGGAGGAGGAGGAGGAGGAGGAGGAGGGAGAGAGGAGGAGGAGGAGGAGGAGGAGGAGGTCGAGGAGGAGGAGAGGAGAAGGAAGAGGCAGGACGAGGAGGGGAATCGGTGGGCGCAGAAGACACCACATCTGGCAGCCCTAGTTTTTCAGCCCAGCTTTTCTTATTCTCCTCTGAAAACCTCAATGGAACAGCTGGTCTGCCTGCCTGCTAGGCAGCCTCTAAATTTCTTCGAACCACCTCTAACTCTCTGTCTCCCTCTATCTCTATCCCTGACCCTCTGTCTCTCTCTCACTATCTTATTCTGTCTCACTCTCTCTTTACCTCTCTATCCCTACCTATTTCTCTTAACCTATTCCTCTATACCTAAATCCATATTTCCCTGTATTTAATTATCTGTATATCGTCTCCTCTTTCTTCCTCTCTCTATCCCTCGCTCTACAGGTCTTCCGATTCAGATTCAGAAAACTTTATTGTCTGTTGTAACAGAAAATCATCATCAACGGGAAAAATAGTCTGGTCTTTGGGCTGGTCTTTGCCAGTCTCTTTCACTTACTTTCTTTAGGCAATGTTGTTGTGTCCGTCTTAACGTCAAACGTTTAAACCGTTTGTGTCATAAGCAGGGTTCTCTAATTCTATTGACCGACTCACTCACTCACTCACTCACTCACTCACTCACTCACTCACTCACTCACTCACTCACTCACTCACTCACTCACTCACTCACTCACTCACTCACTCACTCACTCACTCACTCACTCACTCACTCATTCTCTTTCAGTCTTTCTCTCGCTGGCTCTTTCTCTTGCTCTCTCTCTCTCGCTGGCTCTTTCTCTTTCTCTTGCTCTCTCTCTCTCTCGCTCTCTCTCTCTCTCTCTCTCTCTCTCTCTCTCTCTCGCTCTCGCTCTCTGCTCTCGCTCTCGCTCTCGCTCTCGCTCTCTCTTGTTCTCTCTAGTTATCTGTAATTAGGTCAGATTCAGAAATAATGAACTACCCTCATGCTCCCCCACAATTGTTTCATCAACAACATCAATCAGGTTGACTAATCAATCAATCAGGGGAAACGGTGATTAAAACAACTCCAGCGTTTTAAAATTATTTAGTAATTAATTTTCCCGTTGATGATATTTGAGTTTTCATGGCATGTGTATGTCCAAACAGGCGTGAGTGTGTTTGTGTTCCCCCACGATCATGGAGCATGGGAGATGAGGCACTCATGAGACAGTAGGATCCTATATGAATCCTTTGAAGCCTGTATACATAGCAGTAGTAGCTAACTGTGGATAATTGATCCCTGCGTTAGATTCTGGCTTGTATCCCATGTATTCCTCGGCTGAGCCAAGTCATTTCATCATAGAATTTCCATCATAAAACGTGTGAAAGCTATGCGTTAGGGGTGATAAGATTTGTGCGAAAATTATGCTTAAAAAAGTATATTCAAGATTGCAAATTGATGGCTGAATCTACTTCTAATATCTTGGTACAAAGGTTAGGGAAGTCATGGTTTTTCCTATTTTATATTTTTTATTTTATATGATTTTGGATTTGGTTTGGTCAATGAGATGGAACTGCTTTCATGTTTTTAAGATTGAAACAAGCATGCACACACATGGAAATTCAATCACTCTGCCACACACACACACACACACACACACACACACACACACACACACACACACACACACACACACACACACACACACACACACACACACACACACACACACACACACACACACACACACACACACACACACACACACAGCTAGACACACTAACATGCAAAGATGTGTTTGTATGCATATTTACTTATCTGACACAGGATGAATGGAAAAAACCCACTTGCAAACATGCAAACCAACACTACTGTGCTATACTCTTTGACATTAGTAGGGGCTGGACATTGATCTTTTCCACTAGGGATTAATCTATCCCCGTGGTGAGGCCACAGGGTGACGTTAAATGCTGCCACGGCAGCATTTAACAACCATGAGACAGCAGCATTGAACCACTAAACCTTCTGGACATGGGCTTGACGTTTGGAAATTAGCAATGAACGTGCCCTCCAGGCTCTTGTGATTTATCTGAATCAATATATGGAGCATGATAGTGTTTGATTCCCAGCCGATTCAGGGGGTTGCGTGTTGAAACCCCAATGTCTGCAATCTGCCCGTAGGTTGAGCGAGATGCCCTTACTGCCTGCTGCTCCTCCTGAATGGCATGCATCTGAATTCGATGCAAATCTCTTTTGTGCTTTTTTCCCTTAAAAGTGTTTTCTCCTTTATAGTACTAAAGGATAGTGTGGTTGAAGTTGGGGACAACAAAGAAGCTGATTGAAGTTCCAGGGCACGGATGGCTACTGCATTCTGTGCATGCAATTCCCCCCTCGCCATCGACAGGGTTTGACAGTGAATAGTGCCTTAATTGGTTATTATTGACCATGTCTTTATGGGGTGGTTAAGCTCGATGTGGCCCCCTCACATACACCTGTTTTTGTTTTCTCTTCTGCGAAACTCAAAGACATAGTTGTAGTAGACCACCAGCTGGGTTTTCAATCTGTAACCCTTCCCTCATCACAATATTTGCCTCACTTCATCTTTCCTTCTCTCCTTTTTCCCTTTTCTCCTCAAATGTACAGGCCCCTCTCTTCATCTCCTTCCTGTCTCTTCTTCTTCACTCTCCCTCCTCTCGAGCCCATTCTTCCTCTCCTTGTTTCCTTCTCTTTCTCTAACGTCTCCCTTTCATTTCACCATAGTCATTGTCCATAGTTCGCCCACTTTCAGATCGTGTGTTTGTGTGTATGTGTGTGTGTGTGTGTGTGTGTGTGTGTGTGTGTGTGTGTTTGTGGGTGTGTTATTTCAATTGCATTCGACTTATGTCGGCATGGATTCAAATCCATACTCTGGTCCGTATGTTTACAATTGCCTAGGCGTGGATTTAAATGAAGCACAATCGTTACCCCTAATTTGTTGTGTACGTGTGTGTGTGTGTGCGTGTGCGTGCGCGTGTGTGTGGTTGTGTGAGTGCAAAGTATGGATTTAACATAACAAAGTAAAAAGTTGTTGGCCTCAGGTCCCAAATTCATAGTATTCATAAACTTGCTTGGTGGAGCATGCTAAATCCACTGAGATAAGCAAACAATTGCATGCCGCACACAAACTCACACACACACCACCACCACTGGCTATGGGCTTTGATTGCATTTAGCATGCACAGCAGGATATAGTCTTGTATTAGTTATGCATAAGTAATGATGTGTAAATTAGACGTTGACAGAAAGAAAGAATAACCGTGATAAACTCCTCGTGGGCCTGGGTTGAATATCAAACTAGTATGGAGGTCTAATAACCATTCAGTCGTAAATATATGAATCAAATAACGGCTAGTATGAGCGGCAGTACATCCTTTCCAAATGAAGGGCGATAAAGTGGACCCCTCACATTTGACTGTGACACACTATGTTACACGTGCCACCCAAAGTAATTAAAGTGACCTGTGGTCGAGATGTGTGATAATGGAATGCCAACCTCATGTTATGGCTGAAAGAAGCCGTTGAATATCAGCCATCTTGTTACACACGATGAAGTTTAATTTAATGCAAGTTCAAAGTCAGTTTGTAGCAGGGCTTTTAGAGAGTAAAGCCTTTATGGTAAAGAACTGGTGTGTGACGTACAATCAGATGCTACGGTTGATATGGAAGGAGGGGCTTCCTGAAGCCGCAGCCCTGTTTGGTCTGTCTTTGACAGACGGGGTGAATGGCTAACAGTCGCCCTGTGTGAGAATGACAAAGGAGTGACTGGATGTCTGGCCTCAGGTCAAGAGAAGTGAGCCCTTACAATTCTACCCGGCACAGACTCTTAGAAAGCTAACACCTGGCCATATAGATGTAAGTAGCATACTTTTGTATAGTGCAGCAATTCTGGCATGGAAATATGCTTAACTTTTTTTTTATGATTTAAAAAAAAAAAAAAAAAAGCAAACTTTCGTTTCGAGGTATTCACACAACATTGAACATTTCCCTTTGGAAAGGAAAATTACATATTGTGCCGTTCATGACATTTTCGCAAATTACACCTCAGAAATAAAACATTTTGTTATCCTTGCCAAATGAGCTCCAATATTCATTAGTTCGTATGTCGTTTCAATGAGTTAGTTGGCTCCCCGTCCACATTGCATCCCCTGCCTAATGAAAAGACACCATCCTGTTTGTTTGCTTTTGATAGCGCGAGCCGTGATGCGGTGACCATCTTCTGCATGCCATATAAAAAAATATAAAAAATGTGGTGCTATGGTTTTATTTTGTTTTACATAGAAAAGTAAATCTGCTGTATGGAAATGGTTTTCAACACCCCTTATTTTAAAATGAAAAGAAATCAGTTTGGAATCAAATCTTTTCTAAATTTCTGTCAGCTGAAGTCTGAGAGGAAACGAACACCTGGCTTTGATATACATAGTTGACTGACTATACTTTCAGCTGGTTTGCCCTTTTACTGACATGTGAAAGCACTCACACTCTCTAGTAGCGTCTAGATGTGTTATTTCAGATGCTATGCTCTATTCATGTGATATATATAA